>JAAGKR010005903.1:0-47180 GCA_011419295.1 Clarias macrocephalus
TCTGCACTGGTGGCACTCCGATCCCGCAGCTGAATCCTCTTTAGGAGACGATCCTGGCGCTTGCTGGACTTTCTTGGACGCCCTGAAGCCTTCTTTACAAGAATTGAACCTCTTTCCTTGAAGTTCTTGATGATCCTATAAATTGTTGATTTAGGTGCAATCTTAGTAGCCACAATGTCCTTGCCTGTGAAGCCATTTTTATGCAACGCAATGATGGCTGCACGCGTTTCTGTGCAGGTCACCATGGTTAACAATGAAAGAACAATGATTTCAAGCATCACCCTCCTTTTAACATGTCAAGTCTGCCATTCTAACCCAATCAGCCTGACATAATGATCTCCAGCCTTGTGCTCCTCAACATTCTCACCTGAGTTAACAAGACGATTACTGAAATGATCTCAGCAGGTCCTTTAAATGACAGCAATGAAATGCAGTGGAAAGTTTTTTTTGGGGGGATTAAGTTAATTTTCATGGCAAAGAAGGACTATGCAGTTCATCTGATCACTCTTCATAACATTCTGGAGTATATGCAAATTGCTATTATAAAAACTTAAGCAGCAACTTTTCCAAATTCCAATATTTATGTAATTCTCAAAACTTTTGGCCACGACTGTACAGTACATATTTGAATTTAAAGCGGTAATTCCTTAATAACCCTACAGGTGGTGCACTCTGAACTGTTCACGGGGTACAGAGTCAAATTCAAATGTCATTTGTTACATACACAGTTACTGTATAAACAGTATGATATGCAGTGAAATGCTTAAATGACCGCCTGTGACCTTAAAAAAAGATTATTAATAGAAAATAATAAATAAGAAATAAAATATAGAAAATAACTTTAGCTAAGGAAAAATATGTCTATAGAAGATGAAACACAATATAAAATAGAAGAAAAACCTAGTTGTACAAATCTGGGGGGGGGCGAGGGGGGGATCTATACAAATATTGAAAAATATAGAAACTTTAGTGTGGAGTTGAAGTGGGATTTATACAGAAATGTCCAGGGAGTGTGCAAATATGCATGAAAGCGTTTATGTGCAACAGGCAAAATTTAATAAAAATGTGTGTAAATGTGCATGAATATGCTGGTGTGCAATGTCCATAAGTGCCCATGGTGTCCAGAATGTCAAGAATACGTGCAAAAAAAATGCATGCCAGTGTGATACAAGCAAATTATTGGCCAAGTTTGAAAAAGGATACTTATAAAAAAAATGTTTTTAAAAAGTGTGATGCTAAATCGCAATACATATCGAATCGTCACCTAAGTACCGTGATAATATTGTATCGGGACGGCTCTAGTGATTCCCATCCATATTGTTTACCATAAGAAATGTAATAAGCTGCTATGTGAAGACTGTAGTATAATTATATAGAACTATGTTCTAGAGTTGCAGGTTTAATAAGAAAGAAAGAAAGAGAAAGAAAGAAAGAAAGAAAGAAAGATTGAAAGAAAGAAAGATTGAGATTAATCTGACATATTGCAAATTGTGTAATGCAACTATTAAATGTAATTTTAATGTAATTAATTCAACCGTATTTATCCAGGCTGGGTGCAAATAATGGCACAAATGATCTCATTAAGAGGATGCTTGTGTATTTTAACGAGATTTATTTACCAATTATTGATAATCTCTAAAATTCCCAGAGCATGCGTTTGTTACCTGTAACAACTTGCAGCCTTTTGTAAATTAATGCACAGGTCCATGCTGTGAAAAATCTTGTTACCTTTGATTCATTATGTAGAGGTTATAATCTACTACATCCCTAAGATTAAATTATTTTTTTGTTTTTTGTTTTAAATACGCAGCTTGAAATATAACCATATCAGCCCAAAAAAGTAGATGTAATACAGATACAGCAAACTTCCTGCATGCAGCAAAAAAAAAAAAAAAAAACCTCCTGCACATCTTCCAACCTGCATACATTAAATATATATTACACACAATCCTCGTCAGCACCCATATACCATAAACAGGCAATAGTGGCAATAATTTAAGCAAGCATCAAACCCACTAACCTGCATGCGAACTTAACGGTAAACACAGAATTTTGTGCGGCTTATCGCACTACGTATGCACGCTTTTGCTTATGCATGGACATCGGGGTGTGAATGTGCACTCTGCATATGTGATCTAACAGCCGGAGGAGAGCAGTAAAAGACGGTGAGAAAGAGGCTTTTAGACAGCACAGCACTGATTTATTGCTGAATAAATGAGCACATCAACGGCTGCGCTGCAACAGGAGCGAGCCGGGGGTAACACGATTCTGTGAGATACTGAGTGTGTTCGGGAGGCGCGGTGCCCGAGCTGTTTCTGTGTGCTGGGTGTGTGGATGAGTGTTTGTGAGGCCACAGATGCCCACTGTCGTGATTTACACAGAGAGAACACGACTGCCAGTAGAAAAAGTCATAAAAATCTGACCTGACCTGACCTGACTTGACCTGAACTGGCTGCGTGTGTGTGTGTGTGTGTGTGTGTGTGTGTGTGTGTGTGTGTGTGTGTGTGTGTGTGTGTTTTCTAAACATATCATATCGGATTAAGCCATTAGAACGCTTTCTGGGAATAAATCTAAACATGCAAGAAATGATGCTTGTAAAAGCGTGTAATTCATATTACATTTAATTAACCGTAACATTAGCACTGATTTATACAGTAGCTTTTGCGTTCAAATGTTTAAGTAAGTGACATTTTCTTTGACACAATAATTTACTTCTTGGGCAGCATGAGACGGATTTTACATACACGCATCAAGTGAAAGGCACATATTTTCTACAGATCTATACACTACCAGTCAAAAGTTTGGACACACCTCCTAATTGCAAGGTCTTTCCTGATTTTTTTTTTTCTTTCTACAGTATTAAATGCTGACTGCATCGGAAATATGCAATAACCTCCTTTGAACACTTGATATTGAGATGCGTCTGCTACTCATGCTCTGTAAAGCTTCATAACGGCTCTAATCTGAGTACGTTTTGGTCTTGCGTTCCTGGGATGGTTTTCATGAGAGCCAGTTTCATCACGGTGCTTGATGGGTTTTGCAAATGCACTTTTATAATACTGTTATTACAAGAACTATTCCAGAACAACTGACCTTTATGTCTTAAAATAACAACATGACTATTGTTATTGTCGCTTATTATCTAATGCCATATGTATTACTGCATAGTTTAAAAAAATAAAATTTTAATCTAGTATTGTTCTAGAACATAAAAATTCAATCCAAACTTGTGTCCAAACTTTAACATTATATATAAAATAGATTATGTTAAGAGGCTGACAGCTAAACAGCAGTGCTACTCTTTAAAAGAAATTAAAAATAATTATTAAAGGTTGCTACTGCTTATTACTTGAGCAATTTATAGATCAAATGATCCAATACTTCACTACTACCACTGGTCTCAGAGTTGTGTGTGTTACTGCACCAGCTGAAGCCCCCAGATAAGGTATCTTTTCATACCTCAAACTTCAAAATGTGTCTACATATGTAAATGAGCTACTGCTGAGGCGCACCCTTCTGGAGAACAGCAGAGCTGAGCAACCACCCAGGGGAGGGGATCTTCTTATATGAGGTCACATTAAGGAGAAAATCCGACTGGGTTGTTTAAACCCCGGCGAATACAAATAAAGGGGGAAAATAAAAACTAAAAATAAGAGGACACTTTTTTTTTCCCACCAATTTGTGTTTAGTGCATACACACTGAGACTCATGTGAATGTCTAAAAAAAAAAAATGACCAAAGCATGAATTTGGAAAAATAGGTCGCTTTTACACACATGTACACCCGCATGCAGTCATTTGGCATCAATCTGACATTTTAGCCGACTTTGGAGCTCTGGATCTTCTACAGAGTTACGATTCTGTTAATCGTTTTTATATGATATGGGGAACCAGTTAATTTAATTTACAGAGATAAAAATAAACAATAACAACAAATTTATTCATGTAAAAAAAAAAAATCATTCCTTTCATAATTTTTTTTTGTACATTTTTTTTTTAATTGTCCGATTACGAATTGAGACGTAAAGACGCTGTTGCGAAATCAACTGAACTGAAACCAGAGGTTATCGTTACACCTCCAATTTAAAGAATTTTTCTTTCAAAAACATAAATTGATATTTAACATGCCGATGCAAAATACACATAAACAGGGGGGTGGACGGATGGAAAGCCCACAGATCTTAATTTTTAATTCCATCATCACCAGCGGTTCTGTCTTCATAATACTCATCTCCAAGTTGGCACGAGTTACTGCAACATCACAGCCTTGACAAAGAATCGATACGTGTAGAAAAGCTGTCAGAAAGAATTTGGACAATATGACAAAGTGCTAAAATGATCCGATACCACAGGAAGCTCGAGAGAGAGAGAAAGAGAGAGAAGTGTTACAGAAGAAAAGGACTGCATGAAGAAATAAGGGAACGTACTCTGTGTGTGTGTGTGTGTGTGTGTGTGTGTGTATGGGGGGGTACGGTGTTAGGAAAGTCTGCTCTCTTCACCCAGATGGTTTCCTTTTGTGTGTGTGTGTGTGTGTGTGTGTGTGTGTGTATAGAGTCTACCCTGATAAATAGACTGAGGGCAAACGTCTGTCGCCGTGCTCGAGGCCCCTTCATTTCTTCTCTCATTCCTCCCCTATGCTCATCTCCTCTCTATTACATTCTTCTGTCGTTTATTCAGTTTATGGGATTATCGAGGCACTTCTCTCCCGCCTGCGATTCATTACACTCCTAACTGCTCACTTAGGTTTATGCCCCTTTAAATCCCCCTCCAGATAGCCAACCAGCCACGGTAAACAGGGACGACGGAGGAGCAAGGGGTTGGGGGGGGGGGGGTTGGGGGGGGGGGGAGTCATCAGAGAGAAAATTAAGAGATGTCACGCAGCGGTGATCGTGGCAGTGACGAGAAGCGGTTAGTCGCCATTTTTAACACGACTGCCCTCTTTCTAGTCATTAGTAATTCAATTTGGTCTTTATTAGCCACGCTTATCTGCTGTGCAGAGTCCCTCTGGCTAGCCCATATGACTCCCCCCCCACCACCACACACACACACCCACACTCCTCCCTCCTCCTTCAGCCCTCTTTAGTCATTCACATACTCTCTCACCCTCTCGGCCACCTCACACCAAGTCCTGAGATTTTGAGAAAAAATAAAAAAGTGGGGGGAGGGAGCGAAAGGAAAGAGCGAGATATATCTGTAAATGGAAGATGAAAGTGCATTAATGGCGATGTGAACAGAGTTTGTGCGTGTAAAACGCACTCGAACAGACTGCAGGCGATTACGGCGAGGCGAGACTCGCCTCGCGTGCTATCTGTGAAAAAGGAGGAGGAGGAGGAGGAAGAGGGGGGGAGCGGGCTGTAAAAACAGTGATTGCTTTCCATCACGTGGGGCCTATATTCTCCAGTTCGTTAAAACAATCCAATTTGCAAAAGGATAATTATGCATTAGCTCCTCTTTATCTACTGAGTGAGAGCACTGGCGGGGTTTGATAGCGTGGCTACATTCGGCGTGCCATTGCTGCAAATTACCCGCTATCGGCACATGTACACCATCATGGCCGGAGTGGACAATTCATTAACCCCCTCCGCCCCCTCCTCCCCCTTGATCCCACACACACAGAAAAAACTGACAGCCACCACACTGATACTACATTTTATACTCCAGCTACTAAGGAAATGCTGACCTCTACTGGACATGTCCTGGTACAGGAAGCAGGGACGCCATCCATCCTCCAGAGCGTTCTTAGCGTTTTAAATCAGCACGAAATGAGTGCCCTATTCCGTGACCTAATTTACATCCAACATTCAGACGCTGCCTTTGCGTCTCTATGGTAGCCGTACGGGATACAAACAGGGTTAATTAATTTTCCAGTGACTGTTTCGTGCTAATTGCTCATTATGCCAATTAGTCACAGAGGGTGTCAGGAACAGTCTATTTGTTTGAGGGAAGTGTGTACTGTTTACTGTTTACCAGCACAAACCTTTCTAATGCGTTGAGCACAATAAACATCTGTCTGCCTTCTCAGCAGGAGCGTTTACACCCTCGTGCCGGCGTGAAGAGGCAGCGTGCTGAAAAACGACGGCGTTAAAAACGACTGTTACTTCGGATAACCATCAAGCAGAAGCGCTCCTATGAGAATGTATCTATATTTAGGGATTAGGAGATAAACCTGTATACATTTCACTTCACTTCACTGAACCATTTCCTTTCAAACTGACAGTATAAGCTGTAAAGCAGACCATTAGCTTGTATGGCAGTAACCACGCACCAGAAGACACATTCATCCTCATGATCCAGATTCACACACTGGAAGCCCCTGCTGCTTACTGTATCTGCGTCTTAACCTGAACCTACCCGTTTTTGTGCTCCATGGAGCAGTGATGGAGCTGGATGGAGAGAGGCGCCGAAGTTTACGCCTGTCCGAAGAGACGAGCACTCTGGAGTGACCTTGTCTGACACCGCTGGGGGACTTGACAGAAATGTGTGTCCTCCTGCACAGCGAATACCGACTCCTGACCATCACCCCGCCGCCACTAGGGCTCTTCTCTGAAGTAGGACTGTAAACAAAGAGACAACAAGGTGTCATCATCATCATCCATTAGCCAATAATGTCACTGATTTACCCACACACACACACACACACACACAGGTGATACTCTACAAATGTCCAATAAATGTCCAAGCATATTTATTTTTATATTTATATTTAAATGCCACCCAAAGTTTGAAACTCCTACTCAGATTGTCAGGATGTCTACTTTACCAAGAGTTCAGCATGAGGTACAGGTCCAGTCAAAAGTATACACACACCTTCTAGCTTTGTTGTTTTGAGAAACATCTTCTATATACTTGAACAATACTGCACATGCCCTTAGGTAATTAGATAACAACAACAACAGTTTAAGACATGAAGATCCGCTGTTAAGGAACAGTTTGTGCAAGAACAGTAGAGTATAACTACCCTTCTATTTTAATGTTATTTTAATATTGTAATTATTATATTATAAATATTGTAATTTTTTTTGCATAAAACTTATAATATATATATATATATATATTTTTTTTTTTTATTACTTATTCTTACCTTACTTTTACTAGAAAATTGTACTCTAGTGCAATTTATTTCACGATAGAGATTTTATAAATAATAATAATAATAATAATATTAAAATAATAATAATAATAATAATAATAATAATATTATCGCAAGCAGTCGTATAAGCATTTCACTGCACATCATACCGAGTGTGTTTTTTTAAATGCATTGTTTTACAGTATATAAAAATACTAAAAATCAGGAAAAATCATAGACAACTTTTTTGAAGGTGTGTCCAAACTTTTGACTGGAAGCGTACATGACACGATACACCCTACAATCCCGACACTAATGCGAGTCATCATTATATACCTGCTAAATCAATAAAAATCGTGTTGGCACACATGACGTTCCAGACACGTTTTTTTTTTTTATATATAAAATATTTTTTATAATTGTATTTTGCTTAGAAGTTCATTCTAGTTAGGAGTATTAGGGCACACATTTAAGGAAAATTAAATTTGAGCTTTTGAAAATTACGCTGTAAAAGTTTCTAGAATAGAAGAAAGGAGAAAAAAAAGTGAAAATACAAGGTATACAACAAAAATTGTACGATTTCAAGAATTAAAAATAACCAATGCAGAATGCAGAAACATCAACCCTCCCAAAAAAATATTTTTCGAGCATTAACATGATGTGAAATATAACTAAAAAGAAAAAAAAAAAACGAATAAATAGCAGCTGTGCTTTTTGGACACTTATCCAACAACAGTACTTCAGCATACGGTAAACGTCAAAGAGTTTGTTAGGTAGTTTAAAATTAAGTACACAGTGTATAGTACAGACATTTACTGCTGTCAAAGGTGTTATTGTTCAATCTTAAAAACTTCTAGTATAATCCTCTGTAGCGATCGATCTGATCTCAGAGTCTCTGCGTGACAGCTAGAATCACTGCACCAGGTTTAATTAATACAGGAAGTGTATTACAATCAGAACTGCACATCCCTGCCTCTATTCAGACAGTAGGTGGTTTGAGACATTTACCACATGCGATGACAGAACACGCAATAACTGAAGAAAATGTAATGACTTGGCACATGGTATATGCACATTTAGAGGACACAGACAATCAGAATCAGGTCGTCAGTATGTACCGCAAGTGAAAGTTTAAGCTGGCTAAAAGAAAATCAGAGTGAAAAACACTGTGATTTACACTCAGGTTTATTTTTTTGGCATGAAAATAACCGCATGCTGTTCCAACTCCACCAAAGTAAACTGACTGGTTTGTTTAGGTTTGTTTACGTCTTACACATCACGTGACTGACAGCAGAACACAATGAATTAGGAAGCGAGGAGAGAAAAGTGATCAGGTTGTATAACTGAGTATTTTATTAATCTCTGGTCTGGTTGGTTTATAGTGTTTTATGTAACACTGGGTGTGTGTGAGACCACAAATGTGTGTGATCCGAGATTGTTGTGAAGTAAATAAGCAAACACATGCAGCGTGATTTAAATCTATGTAAGTGAATCGCTGGTTTAAGAAAATGAGACTGCACATATTGTATGAATCAATTTGACTGGAATCATATGAATCAGTCATATGTCCAGGGATTGCACTGAAACACATAGGTTTAATTAATTAATCTATGTGATGATTTAATCCAGCAATGTATGAGACAAAAAAAAATTTTAAAGGTCGAGAAGAAGTAGCTGCTGAACATCAAGCCCTAATATTATTATTCAATCATTAATATGCTGTGAGATTTCCTCATAACACAATCAGGTAGAGGTATCCATTACAAACACTATCTAGAGAGAAATTATTGATCACACTGAATCATCCTCACCTGCTGCCGGATCGCCTGATGATCTTGGTTCTGCTCCTAAGCTTGAATGCACTGCCTGACAGAGGAGTGGACGTACTGTGCTGGACTCGAGACGCCGGCGATGCTGAATCCTTCTTGTCTTTCTGAGCAGTCCATCGATACACTGAGCTCTTTCGAGAAGACCTTGACGTAGACCCGGACGCAGCTGCAGCCGAAGTTGTTGCGGCTGCCTTCCAGCGATAGCGACTGCCATGAGATGTAGAAGCACCTCCGCTAACTTTGGCCCTTTTTGATGAGACACTGGAAGTCGTGAGTTTCTTACCTTCTAGGGCCTCCTTTGCTGTTTTCCCGGGCACCTTTGGGTGAACTTTTGGCGAGAGGAGCTTCTGTGGGAGGTCAGCTGATTTAGCAGCTGCTGTAGAGGAACAGGAAGATGACACCCAAGAGTACTTTGAAATCGTTGAAGTGCTGGGGGAACAACTGAGTTTACCATGAAGCTTCTTGCTAGAAGTCTGAGTGGGCGTGGCCACAACTGGAGAAGCCGTAGATGCTGAAACGGAGCTTGATGAAAGCTGGTGGATCTCGGGTTTTGTTTGGCTGGTCCTACACCCCTGGCTCTTCACCCAGGTGAACTGAGATTTCTTAGCTGTCGGAATCTTCGAAGGAGAATCTGCTTTAAGCCTTACTTTTGACGCAGTCAGTGGGGGTGATGTTGATGATGATGATGATGATGATGATGATGATGAGGCCTTAGAAGCCGTTATTGCAGTCCTATTATATGTGAGGTTTGATGGTGCTTGAGGCAGTGCAGTCTGCTTTTTGGAAAAGGCACTAAATGAAGGAGTGAATGAAGGAGCCAAACATCTTACAGGTTTAACCACTTTCCTGTTCCCGTATGAAATTAATGGCACATCCCCGTGAACTCTCTTGTGGTCCTTAATAAGATCTGTAATGACAAAATATTTGAATTATATAACAATTTAGATGCATTTATATCTCTGATGTAGGCTGTATCTCAAATATTTATTTCCAGTACATTACTGTATGTACACAAAAGATTTTAAACCCTAGTGCACTAATGGCATGGTAATAAGCAATTAGGTATTTAACTACAGTGTTTGTTTTTGCAAAATCTGAACGCTTCTCTCACTGAGAATATTCAGGGTTTGGTTTTTTTTACAGTCTGTATTTTACAGAGGTAACTCCCTAAATTGGCTTTTAAACCACAATCAATGGGGTCAGAGTTAAGTCCATTTCCAGCTTTCATGAACTCAATCCTAAACTGACACGATTTCAAGATTGTGGAGAAATTGTTTCTCAGTTTCTCAGTGCGTGGCAGTTTCTGGAGCAATCACAGCCATCAAACAAAATATTTCAACCATGCACATCCACAAGAAAAAATAAATGTAAAATGAACTGTTGGAGGGCTGCTTTGAGCTTTCACTACTGGAGTGTTCATAATAAATACTCTTACAGGGGGTGAAGCTAAATCCTGCGCTCTAATCTCTTAAAAAATATAATCCAAAAGATGCTACACTGCACATGTTGATGTTTATTGTTGAAGAGTTTCTGTAGGCACCGGAATCCAAAACAGGCGTATGCAGGTCGCTGTAAACAGGTAAGAAATCATAACAGCTCCTGATCTTTCAAGTCAAATTACAACGGAGCTAAATCAAAGATTTATTCTGAAAACCATTTTTGACAGTGTTTAAGGGGTTTGGCATGGTTCACAACAGAAGTGCGCAGATGTGCATCGACATGCATGATCATGATGCCCTTGGATAGCAGACCTCTGTGTTTAATCTGAAAATTAGGCTTCAGGTTAAGAAATACCTTTCCGTTCCATTCTCTGCTGTTTACTCTCAGGCTCGTAGTGATGAATCCATATCTCATCACCAGTAATGATTCTTTTTTTTTTTTTTTTTTAACTTTGACCTTACATTTAGGCATTTGGCAGGCACTCTTTTGCAAAAACTTTTTTGGTCACCTTCCTTAGAGTATTGGTACAATTTTTTTTTTTTGCAGATATCAAAACGCTTCCGTTTATGCTCTGCACCAGACACACCCTCAGACCACCAAAAAAAAAAAAAAAAAAAAAAAAAAAAAATGCTGCACACTGCTCTTCTTTTGTGCAAAATCACAAGCGGGGCATCCGTTTTTTGCTCAAACTGCAGTTGTTTAGTATAAACTAATTTAACATGTTTATTATACCTGCACAGCAGTGACTGGGGAGACAGTCGCCTTAAACGAAAGGTGCTGATGAGACAGCGTGACCAACGGTCTTATAATAATATAACTGGAATGTGGATACTTTTTTGTCTCGTGTGTGTTTGTATACGTGTTCAAAAATATTTGGCCAAACCTGCAATGACAATGTATCCAAATACAAATATTTTAATACAGAGTTGGTCTCCCTTTTTGCAGTTATAAGAGCTTCCACTCTTATAACTGAGATTCTAGAGATTTTGTAATTCATGTCCATAAATTCTGTAAAACATTTATGCGGTCAAGCACTCATGTTGGATGAGAAAGCCTGGCCCATTCCAGCTCGTCCCAAAGGTGCTCGATGGGGTTGATGTCAGGCCAGTCAAGTTCTTCTGTGTTTTGTCCTTGCTTTGTACACTGAGGGACAGTCATGTTGGAGCAGAAAAGAGCCTTCCCCAAACTGTTGTCACAAAGTTGGAAGCATAAGATTGTCCCAGATAATCTTGAAGCATTAAGATTGCACCCACTGGGGATAAGGGGCCTGATTCAAACACCTGAATTCTATAATTAACAGGTTTGGCCAAATACTTTTTTGTTCCATATAGTGTGTGCACCCAGACTCACTATGATGTCATTACACAGTCAATCATCTGTTAATATCATCAGAACAGCCTTTCCAAAACCAGTGAAATTAACTACTTAATTAACCCTATTTAATATAAACACTATATAAATGTAAACCAGTTAAGACATACACCTAACAAACAAACTAAAACCTGGCCATTAAATACCAATAAAAACAAGCATTTTCATTAAACCAAAAGCGTTCAGGATTCAAAACAACAAAACACACTGTAGGTCAATCCCAAATCGCTATGTTCTGAGTTATTAGTGCACTACCTAGGGTACAAACACATTTGCTTTCTACCCCTAGGTAGTGCACCTATACAGTGTACAAGTAAACATTTGGATTTGGTTGATCGCCAGAAAACAGCTACCTAACGTAACAAAGTAACGCAACGCTTAGTTAAATGAACACATTTTAGTTCGATAAAATACATACACTTATAAACATTTACAAGAAAATATATTAGCTTCTTACTTTGTAATTTCTCTATCTCTTTCTGCAACGCTTCTCGTTCGGCCATATTTGAATCCGGATCGCCTGCGTCATAAAGCAGCGACTGTTACGTGTGCCTTAGACGCGACCAATCAGATGCTCAAAAATAGCTGCCTCATCCGCAGGTTTCGTTGCATATACGATCTACAGTATGTGTACTCACTGGAATGAGCGGGGAAATGGTATATGCATCCAGGATTTATATGGCCAAACGGCAGTGGAGTGACAGATGACAGACACAAACTCGTGAAAGTTGTTGTTGGAGAGACTAAAGAGAACAGGAAACTCAGGAAACAAACAAAACCAAAGAAAAAAAAAACAAAAAGTTTATGGAGTTTGGATTTCTGCTACTGGTTTTTGTTAAGAGGACACCATGAGACTGAGTTAAAGACACAGGTTGGAAGACACACAAGGATTGATTAAACCGAAAGTAAACTTGGTAACTAATAAAACAGGTCAGTTTTTCTCTTATTTTCTTGTTTTGTGTTGGTCATTGCCGATAAACCTGTATCCAGTGATTAACTTTGTGTTTTATGATATATATTTGTCACAGGTGATTGATTTCTTAATGTTCTGCTTTCACTTTTTCACACTCGGATCAGAAAGAGGAAATAGGAAAAGAGTTCCAACAAACAGAAAGTGTTTATGATCAGTGCAGTGATCACTTAAACCAAGTTAATCATAAGTCTTAATACTTTCAAAACGCCTAACATTTAATGTCTGCTAGTGGATTGCTTATAGTTTGTCTTGTATTCCCTAAAAAAAATAATAATAACAAGAAAAAAATTACTTTAACAAATATGCAAATGAATCAAAGCAACAGACAACATTTTTAATACTGAAATATATATTCAGTATTATGTTTAATTGAAATGACAATTATTCAGTATTATGTTTAATTGAATGTCAATTTGATGTTAAATATTAAAAAAATGTGTTTATGTACAGTAATACAGTACTCACTCACTCATCAGCTATACCACTTTATCCTGTATAAGTCTATCCCAGGAGACTTCGGGCACGAGGTGGGGTAACCCCTGGACGAGGGGCCAATCCATCAATCCATCGCATGCACACACACACACACACACACACAAACACACACAAACACACGCACGCCCACGCACACAAACACTACAATTGGGAACATCAATCAGCCTAATCTGCATTTCTTTGGACTGTGGGAGGAAACTGGAAAAACCCCACCAAACACAGGGAGAACATGCAATCTCAATGCACACAGACCCGAGGCATGACTCAAACCCTCGACCCTAGAGGTGCAAGGCCACAGTGTTAACCACTAAGGCCACCCTACCTACAGAGTGTACGCTGCTTTGTGCTCCTGGGAAAGACTCCAGGCCCCTCGCGACTCTGTACAGTATAAGGATAAATTTAGGATTTAGGATAAGTGGTATAGAAGTGGTATAGAAGGGATTCTGTAAAAAGGCATGTTATAAATGCATGTTTAAATCCAAAAATCTATATATCAAGTGATCCAAATTGGTGTGGAGTTTCCTGCCTTATCTCCTGAATTAATGTGCGCTTTCATTTTCTATTTTAGGTTTACAGATATCTTCTGTTTGCAATGGC
Source organism: Clarias macrocephalus (assembly GCA_011419295.1). Lineage (NCBI taxonomy): Eukaryota > Metazoa > Chordata > Actinopteri > Siluriformes > Clariidae > Clarias > Clarias macrocephalus. The sequence continues at coordinate 13,774 of JAAGKR010005903.1, forward strand.
CTCCCGTGATACTAATGCCTACTTTATCATCACTGCAAACTTACCCAAACTTAGCAGGATCAGCCCAGGAAGTATTTGTTACATAAAGGAGAAACATTATTCAACTCTAAAACTTCAAAAGAAGGACACTGTACGTGTGGTGTGTATAGGGAGCACAGTGGATTATAACGTGCCAGATGATACTTTACATCCACTGACAAGGCAACGGTCAGAATTTCTTTTGGCACTTGAAAGTTTTAAAGACAGACTGAAGGTAGTGGCTCAGCCTGAGGCTTTAGATCAAGCTGTGGAAATAAATGAAGGCTCAGACGTCATAGTGGAGCAAAACAGCGAGTGGCTCAAAGGCGTGGTTAGATACATCGGCCCGCTCTCCGAGCCGAGTCTCCTGGATCCAATTGCAGCAGTGTTTTTTGGAGTTGAACTGCAAGTGAGTAGTCATCTGGATTGTGTTTTTCTTTAGTGAAACAAGATTCACTAAAGTATTTGATTCACTTTCCAGGGAGAAGATGAGGGCAAAGGGCAGAATGATGGAATGTTTGGGTACAAACGCCACTTTAAATGTCAGAAAGGCTGTGGTGTTTTCGTCCCTTTCACCAGAATCAAACTACTGCATCCCAAATCGCCAGCTTCGTGGGCTGGCATCCAAGACAATCTCACCCTGAAACTCTGTGTCGGAGATCGCATAACCTACATCCTTGATGATAAAAGTGTCTGTCAGCATGGGATGGTCCTGAATCCTGTGAAAGATGGCATGATTTTGATCTCAACGGTACGTTTCTGGTATTTAATACAGTGATGATTTGTCATAAGGTGTGAATAGATTTTTTAAATAACTCTCTGTTTAATTAAGTATCAGAACAGACTGTTGTCTCTTTGCAGGACGTAGATGAACATGGAAAGGCTGGAGGAGAGCGAGAAATCCCATGGCACTGCGTTATTAAAGAGGATGATGTCAATACAGATGAGTGGCAGAAATGTATGTGATTACTTTGAGAATTTGGGGGGATTTTCTGTAAATAAAAGGGTTTTATTTATTCAATTCAACCCATTCAAGATTCAAACTAATTTGCATTCAGTTTGTTGATGGGTACAGCAATAGTATGCATTTGTGACTTTTCTGCATTAAAAAAAATGATATAACTATTAGTTTTGACCGAGGTGATGATAATAGATGATAACACGCTGAGATCTTTAACTATATATAGCACTCCATGTCACAGGCTTTCTAATAATAGTTACTCAACTGTTCGTCGTAGCGTGGGTCAAAGGAGGTTGGTACAGTCTACAGTATTGAGGAGAAAGCAGCCGCCTGCCAAACCCTCATTCAAAAACCAGCCACGAGGAGATTAGAAACAACAAAGATCATACACCGTTACACATTAGAGGGACCTCACCAGTGTGTCCCAGCCTTTACATTTTTAAGCACGTTACAGCTAAAAACACCCAGCAATGACTACGTTGTTAGGACGGCTGATTCTGTCTACATGCCGCCCAGCTCATCCAGCTACACATATACATCTGCTGTTTCTGTGGCAGTTATTTACAGGGTTGTGTTGCCAGCTCGACTGTATCTCAGCACTTGGGTTGGAGGACCTTGCTCCAAAGGTCCAAGAACGGTGACCTGGCGGCATCAGGGCTTGCATTGGGGACCTCCTGGTCCGCAGTCCAACACTTTATCCACCGAGCCACTCCTGGATACTTGAAGACTACTTTCTTAGGATTGCAAGGAAAAAACATCTGCATGAGAAGCTGCTAATGTCCTTTTTAACGCTGCACTATTGAGAGTGTGCTGAGCTACCGTATCTCCATCTGGCAGCTCAAAGGTGCTTCAGAGGGTGATCAAATCTGCACAGGACATCACTGGCTGTTCGCTTCCCTCCCTAAGGGAACGCTATAGAACATGCTGCCTTAAAAGAGCAGATAATATCTTAAAGGACCCTGCTCATCCTGGACATCATCTATTTAAGTTAATGCCATCAGGCGAACGTTACAGGTCCATTTCTTCTCGTACTAATAGACTTGAGGATAGTTTCTATCCTAGCACCAAACGGGAGTTAAATGCTGCTAAACCTCAATACAAACACACACACACAGATGAAAATATTTTCTTGCTCTGGGTCTGCATGTTTACACAAATTTTATCCACTGTTGTGCTATATAGGATGTTTACATTTTTCGAAGTATTTATTATTATTATTATTATTATTATTATTATTATTATTATTATTATTAATGATGTAATAGGGTGAGTTTAATTATTATTATTATTATTATTATTATTATATACAAATGGTTATATATAATAGAATATTGATTATATAATGTGTATAATTTAGCCCTTAAAAACAATTGTAATTTAAGTTATAATTTGAGTTGCACTGCACAAATTCCTTAATTCGCTATTTTCGTATAGTGACAATGAAGAATCTTGAATCTTGTGTCATCTTAAGCAACACTCTGCTACTAAGTAATTGCTTTAATTGCTATTATGTCGTTCCAAAATAACAAGTTATATGCATAAATAAATCAAAATCTGTTGATAATTAATGGTATTTGTGGAACTGATGTATAAATACGATATCAACACTCGCGGTCGTGCTGTTGTGCTGGATATCATCACGGCTGTGAAAGCTTCAGTACCTGGGTTTGTCCTCATGCTCAAGCACAGCAGCACTCTACAGTATCTCTCTCGTGTGATTTTGCTTACATAAGAGGACTGAAGTGTAGAAAAGAATGAACTCTAAATGTTTTACAACTTTTTGTATTGTATTTAATGTTTTTTTTTTTTTTTCCAGGTAAATCAGAAAGGATGGACATTACTGAAAGTCATGATATGGCTCAGGATTCAGGAGCTAACAGTATAAAAGTGGGCTCCACAGTGAAGGTTAATCTGGCTACAGGACCCGCCTATGGAACCGTGCGTTGGACTGGTTCTCTCCCAAACATGTCTAGCAGCATGGCTGGCCTGGAACTGGTACTCTCTTAGCATGCCCTCTTCTGGTAGCTTTGTGAAATAGATTTCCTTTTGGGAAATCCCCTTGACTCATTTCAGTCTGTGTGCTGTGTGTGATCATTTGCATTTATTACCATGACATAGAAGTCAGGAAAAACACCATCGCCACTACTAAAAATAGAAATACGATATAAATATAAACATTCATAATGACTTCTACTTCTACAGGAACATCCACTTGGGGTGAGTGACGGGACGTTCAAAGACTTTCGTTATTTCACATGTTCACCTAAGCACGGCCTCTTCGTCAAGGTCTCCTCTTGTCAGCCTGGTGATCGTTTCCTGGGTGACACTGCACTAAATGGACATTATGGTACATAATATTTCTTCCTCATTCACAGCAATGCTTTTTATGACTATTTATGAAGGGTGTTCAAGTCAAACTGGGACCTGTGTAAAACCAAATGACTAATTTATAGAAGACCACAAGCACAGTACAGTGATTAGACTCTTACAGTAGCCGCTCAGTGGTTAAGGCATTGGAGTACTGATCAGGAAGTCGCAGGTTCAAACCCCAGCACCGCTGTTGGGCCCTTGAGTAAGGCTTTTAATCCTCAACTTCTTAGATTAATGAAATAAAGTTTAAAGTTGCTCTGAAGCAGGGCATCTGACAAATGCTATAAATGTAAAATTTATATGTAAATAAATGATGATCCCGGCTGTGGTGGCTCGAAGCTCGCTGCTTCAGTTCCCGTGAATGTTCAGCAAGTGCTGAACGCCTGATGCTTGAAAATCATTGTCACATTCACTTTTGAGAGAGTCCTGACCTCGCGCCAAGCCATTTCCACACATATGGACCATTAAAGGAGTTCCTGGGCGACCAGCGTTTCAGACAAGACGAGGCAGTCTAAACAGTCTGAAATCTTTCTAGCACTAGTGAAACACTGGGATAAGTGCATTAGTGTAGCAGGGGATCATATAGAGAATCTGTTATTCAGCACAATCTGGTTTGACTTGAACGGCTCTAATATAGTAATATCTTTTTTTTTTTTTTTTTTACATAATTTTCTGTATGGGATGTGTTTACAGACGGCGATGAACAGGATATAGCTGTCCCACCCCTGAGGTCTGAGGACGTGATGGCGGTTCTGAATGGCCGAATGAAGGGGGTCCAGGGTCATTGTAACTCCTGTTACATGGATGCTGCCCTCTTTAGGTTTGGACATGCTCAAAATTTTTTAACTCATAGCTTTTCAGGGTTAAAAGTTTCCAATTCAGACTATTTGGAACGTTTTGCAATGTACAGTAAATGCTATTGTAGCGTGTGTGCACCAGAATGTAAGCATGCACATGCACATGTAGTTGCAAGTTAGGCATTTATAATATTGTGTTTTTACACAGGGTGAATTTTTTCATTTAATTGATTATAATGCTTTACTTGTAACTGCATTACACACATCTTTACTTGTTTTATCTAACTATTTGTCTAACCCTTTCTAGTTTGTTCTCCTGCTCATCAGTCCTGGACTCTCTTCTGTTTAAAAAGACTAAACATATTGATGAGCCCATCCAGAAAACTCTTCTAAGGGACATCGTGTGTCCTCTACGCAGGTAAGTGTAATTCACCTCACATTTAACATCCATATTAAAGTCGCAAGTCGCCTCACACCTCCAGGGTCCGGGTTCGATTCCCGGCTTGGGTCTGTGCACATGGAGTTTGCTTCATGCTTGGTGGGTTTCCTCCAGGTGCTCTGGTTTACTCGCACAATCCAAAGACATGCAGATTAGGCTAATTGATGTGCTTAAAGTAGTTTCTTTCTGGATATATGTCAAGTTTATTTGTGTGTGTGTCTGTGTGTGTGTCTGTGTGTGTGTCTGTGTGTGTGTCTGTGTGTGTGTCTGTGTGTGTCTGTGTGTGTGTCTGTGTGTGTGTGTGTGTGTGTGTGTGTGTCTGTGTGTGTGTGTGTGTGTGTGTGTGTGTGTGTGTGTGTGTGTGTGTGTGTGTGTGTGTGTGTGTGTGTGTGTGTGTGTGTGTGTAGAAAGGGTTTTGTCCATGCACAGAGTGTAATGAAGCTTCGAAAGCAGGTGAAGGAGCGAGGCCACTGTCCTAGCTACACCACGGATGAGAAAGGTTTGCACTTTACATCTTTCTGTAGAATAGGGTAGAAAATGTACATAGCATAGATAGATATTTTATTGATTCCAAATAGGGTGGGTGATTGAAATCTAGAAAAACATGCAACTGAAGCCAAAAGAATTGTAGAAAGAGAAGTGGGATGCTGTGGGATTCTATAGATTAACATGTAATAATGCAGTAATGTGTGATTTAAGATTTTAGGCAGGTTTTAAATGATCTGTCTGTGCATTTCTTTGCCTTTGCTCGCCTTATTGTTTTCCTGTTTATGTAAAATAAAAAAAACCCACTAACAGAAGTTGCAAGACAGTATCATATAACAGACAGTATTTTTAAATATTTTAATATAATAGGTACAAATTTTAGATATGACAAATAGCCAAATGAAGTTACATAGCTTAGTTATAATTCTAGTCACAGTTTTATCATACAAAGCAACTATAGCTGCATTAACAGGTAGTGTATTAAGTGTGTTTGTCTTTTCTTTTCTACACTCAGATCCAGAAGAGTTTCTTACTCTCCTCATGCAGGACATTCTGTCACTGGAGCCTCTACTGAAACTGTAAGTAGGACAGTCTGTCCCTCCTGATGCAGAGCTGTGTCATACACAAAGCTGTGTGTTAAACGTGTAAACATTTCAATGTTATATGTAAGACTAGCTTTTATTTTTTGAAGTACCCTTCTGATCAGCTTTAATGTAATCACTGATATTATTATTTCAGGTTGAAGCTCACGTACAGCAGAACTCTTTGCATAACTTTTTAACACAAAGAAATAGAATGTTGTAAGGTCGGGTATCTTACGCCTTGTCTTTCGGTAATCAGAGAGTGAATCACAGATGAGGAATCGAAAAAGTCGATCGAATAAAGATTAAGTATAGTCATAAAACGACTCCAAAGCGTTAAAGGTCCCGTATAGCACTTATTGCTGTGCGCAATATGAAATATGTAATAAAATCTCATCTTGTCTCATGGAAGACCGGGTTCGATTCCTTGATGGAGAACAAGTTGGTGCACTTTTATTTATAATAAAAATTATGACGTTTTTCACAGATAAGCTCCCTGTACACATTTAATGAATGTCAATTTAAATATGTTATATACTGTATTTATGCGTTTTATTTATTTATTTATTTTATAAGAGCAATTTTAGGCAATTTATGCTCAATGAATGATCATTAACATATGTCTGCATTTCATTTTTTTTTTTTAAGTTCCATAACCCTGTCTTTCCCTGTCCTTATTTAGGAAATCATGTGATCAGCCTAAAGGTTTAACAGAGCTGGAGCAGACGAGTTACTTGTACCAAATCTTCGTGGATTACAACCACAGTCCGGTTTTACCAACAGTGCAGCAGCTGCTCGAGCATTCTTTCTACAACAACGGCATCAAACTAGCAGAGGTCTGTGCAGTATGCGCGTTATGACTCACACATCTTTAATTAGTTTGATATTTACATTATAATGTGACGTTGCCCTGTAGGTGGTGCTGTTGTCTAACTCTTGATATCAGTGAGGCATCGCCAGGTTGCTGTGGAGCTAGCATAAGTGACACATAACCATAATAATAATACATAATAGTGTAGTACGGGTGTCCTCATAGCTTTTAGTCAACTGAGCCCCGAGTTTGGGTTGTTCTAGCACTCCTATTCCATTTCCATTGTAAAGCCGATCACAAGACCCTGTGCTTCTGCAGAATTAGGATTTTTGTGATGAAAGACCAACTGCAAAGTGCACTCAGGTAATGCACTGTCATGTACACACCCCTAGACAAGTAACAACAGCAATGACCAGTCATGGTAATTTGGAACTGGGAGAAAGACGGGAGAGAAGGTGATACAAGAGAGAGAATGCGAGAATGACAAAAAGAAAGGAAGCAGAGAAAAAGAGAAAAAAATACATCTAGAAAAGGAAGGAAGGAAGTAGGAGATAGATTAAGAAATAAAAAAGAGAGGAAAAGAGGCAGGGAGAGAGGAGAGGAAGAAACTGCAAATAAAGTAGAAAGAGCATAAAAGAGAAAAAAAGGTGGAATGGAAATACTCTAGGGTAAATAGAAGATGATAGGTGTGAATAAAAAGAAAAAAGCCAAGAAAATACTGCAAATGAGAGAAATAAGAAATAAGGGAGAAATAAAGGACCAGAGAGTGGGAATGAGAAAGGAAAAATAGGGATGGAGTGAAAATTACATTACCGGGTGGCGGATGGAATTCCTGGAAATTCAATCAATTGTGGAAAAATAGATCCTCCTAGACCACTTCATAGGAAAACCGGTGCATCTTGTGATTCACGCAGTTCTCCAATCAGCCAATCATGTGACAGCAGTGTAATACATAAAGTCATGTGGATACTGCACATGTCAAGAGCTTCAGTCGATATTTTCATAAAAATTCAAAAGGGACAACAATCATTCCACTGCTGGCAGCCAGGAACAAGAATTTAATGCTACACTGAGTGAAGGCTCATCAAAACCATGCAGCAGAAAATTAAAAACCTTTTCTTTTTCCACTCCTTAACTGCACGGTTCCTTGACCTCACTTATCAACATGGTATTTTCCATCCTCAGAACTTTTCCTCAGTGTTTATTATTTTTATTCATTAATTTTTTTCCTGCAACTTGATGTAGACTTTAGAGATGCATGCGTGTGAAAATCCCAGGAGATTAGCAGCTGCTGAAATCCTGCTGTTCTGAAATCAACAGATGCTGAAATACTGCTGATCTCCTGGGATTTTCTCCAGGCCCAATCGGCACCAGCTACCATGCCATGGTTAATTTAACTGAGATGACATTTTTTCTTTTTTCAGTTGTGTTTGTGGAAGTTTACTGTTAAGTTTTACTAAAAAAAAAAAAAGAAAGAAAGAAAGAAACAGAAAATAAAGCTAACTTGGGCATTATGGTTCTGTAGTGAATCAAACAAAGTAGTCTTTGATCTTTTCTAGATATAAAAAAAAAATAATAATTTGGTTTCGGTGCATGCAAAACCTTTTTAAATGCAAAAGATTGTTAATGATTGTTAAAGAAAAATTATTTGCCAAAACAAGTAAAAGTCCAGAAATAGTGTTTATCATGTTTTGCTGTTCCTCTTGTGATAGCTTCTTATTTTAGTGTATGAAGTATTCTAGTGACTAGTGCTCCATGCATTGACTGGAATAAAGCATTTACTGAGGATGATTGAATTAATGAAAATTAAAGATACTATCTATAGAAAGGAAGGGAGATAAATCCTGTATCAGGTTGTGCCATAATATAGCTGTTAATACATTATTTGATCTGTTTTTAATAGTGGTCATTCTGATTTTAGGGACAACTGCAGCAGACGTTCAGTGTCATGAGACTTAAATGAGTTCACTGCAGTCTAGTCACAGAGTAGCTCTGAATATTAAGAACCCAGTCTTTAAATGTCATAATCTGTCGCTCTTAGATGTTAGAAGACATTTGTGTCATCTGGTGGCTGAGTTGCATACAGTATACTGGGGCTGATAACACTACACACTTAATTGATCCCAAGGGGAAATTAAAGGAGATTATATATACATACATACATACATGCATACATACATACATATAACATACTATTTTGGAGGTATTTCTCACTTCTAAGCTTGTATTTATCTCTTTCTGTGACTCCAGGTGCCTTCTTGCCTGATCCTGACAATGCCCCGCTCTGGGAAACAGTTTAAAATGTTTCCCAAAATCATTCCCTCACTGAGGCTAGATATCACTGCTCTTCTGTCCAACGGTAGGTCAATTAAAAGTCATGTAGTTGCTTTGTGTGATCTTCACTTTAGTAGTCTTCATATAAAGAGTGTAAAGCAATCATCATTTATATCTCTAACTGTTTAGCACTCTAAAGGTTTAAATTTCTGTATCTGTATTCAGATCACATGCTCCTCATGAACACTGGAAATATAAAGCTCCCTTGTGTGCACCTTTGTTGTTGCATGTCTGATGTTTTAATCAGATGCCCTGTGAACCTTTCTAGCAAGCTTTCTGTATTCTATATCTATAGTCATATTTGTATTTGCATCTCTTTAGAGCATAGACTATATGGCCATGTGGACACCTCATCATCGCACCCTTATGGGAAAAGACCCATTGCACATTTAGTTCTTTTATTGCTATTTTAATAACTTTCAGTCCTCTGAAAAGGCTTTCCACTAAATCTTGGTGCATGGCGGAGAGGAGCTCTACTTGTTCAGCAGGTGTTATGCAAGGAGACCCTGTTCCAGTTCACTTCTTAGGAGTTCAATGGGGTTGAGGTCTGGTATTTGACCAGGACACTCAAGTTCCTGCATTCCAAACTTGGCAAACCTTGTCTTCATAGAGTTTGCTTTGTGCACAGGAATACTATCAGGATAGAAGAGGTTTTGCGCCTCAATATGTTTAATTTCAAATAAACAGCATACAAAGAAATTCTATACAATTGGGTGTTTCCAATTATCTGGCAACATTTGGCATACATATATACTGTATGGGTATGATGGTCAGGTGTCCACATACTTATATGTGGATATGATGGTCAGGTGTCCACATACTGTACTGTACACATATACAGTGGAACCTTGGATTGCGAGTAACATGGTTTACGAGTGTTTCGCAAGACGAGCAAAGATTTTTAATGAATTTTGATTTAAAAAACGAGATAGTGTTGGTTTATGAGTGCCGAGTATCATGTATCACGCATGGGCCTCTTATTTTGACACCGAGCGCCACGTGATAACTGAGCCAATGATTTTTCTCTCTCTTACGCTGCGGAATTGTGGGTAATCGTCTCCTCTGCTCGGTCTTAGTGCTCGTCTCTTACTGGTATAATCAACGTCTCCCTATCTGTTTCAGCGTCTCCTATGTGTGTGTGTGTGTGTGCGCGCGTAATTTGACACCGAAACACACACACACACCGACTCACGCACACACACTCTTTTCACCCGGCTTCACTCACGCACACAGAAACTCAGCTCTGTCGCGATTCTTTTCAAAGGTAAGGTGCTGGTTCATTTGTTTGTTTTTTTTACTTTACAGCAGTGATTCTGTTAGTATGCGCTCATGCCAGTGTCATTAGAGAGATTTCTTTTTTTTTCCATTAAAACAGTGCTTCCATTGTGTATGTGTGTGTTTGTTGTGAAACTTAAAAAGCGAGGTGGGAAGAGGGAGGAGGAGTGTTACTGTGTAAAACGAGGCGAGGGAAGGGGCTAATTCCACACACACACACACACACACACACACACACACACACACACAGCACCTGCACGCACAAACGGAAACACTTATCTGTCGTGATTTATTTTTACTTTTTTTTTTAAGGTAAAGTGCAGGTTAATCTGTTTTATTTTCACTTTATACATTGTATTAATTATTTTTATGTATTTATTTTTTTGGGCTGTGGAATGAATAATTTGAGGTTTCATTATTTATTATGGGAAAATCTGATTTGATTTATGAGTGTTTTGGAATACGAGCCCACTTTCGGAACGAATTATGCTCGTAATCCAAGGTTCCACTGTATGGCTATGATGGTCAGGTGTCCACATACATATGGGTATGATAGCCAGGTGTCCACATACTTTTGGCCATCAGGTGTATCATTTGGTAATGTTAAACAACATGTTTAGAGTTTAATCAGTACCTTACCTGCATGTGTTTGTGTTTTAGGTCTTCAGCAGTGTGTGCTGTGTGGACAGCTGGCCCATGTGGAGTGTAACCAGTGCTTTACAGATTCAGTTTTCAGCAATACAGGATTAAAAGTTTTCTGTAATCATTGTTCATCCAAGGTGGGTGTTTTTATACACTTTCATTTTCTTTGTATTAAAAATTGTGCAGTAATCAGGTCTCGCAAAAATCTTACTATTCAAATGTTAAATGCTTTCATTGGAGGTTATTGTTTCTTTTTTTTTTTTTTTTTTACACAAAAAAAAGCATTATAATTGATGTTAGAAATTTTTTATCTTCTTGTACAACCTGCTCAGGTCCATCTTCACCCCAGCCGACAGTTTCATAAACCATCATCCCTGCATCTCCCTGAAGGATTTAGTTACTCGCAGAGTCTGGAACACACTCTTCCACGAGATAAACTAGAGCTGTTTGCTGTTCTATGCATAGAGACTAGCCACTATGTTTCTTTTGTCAAATACGGACGAAAAATAACCGACTGGATCTTTTTTGATAGCATGGCTGACCGAAAAGGTGAGGGCAAACTTAATAAATTCAAATGCATAATTTTCATTGTTTTGTTTTGTTTTTTTTCATAAATTTTGGCTATTTGTTTTTGTATGTATATTTGCTTGTACACACAATTTTACTAATTTACATAACCTGTGCTTAGGTGAGTCTGACGGCTTTAACATTCCTGAGGTTAAAGCATGTCCGGAGGTGGCACGCTACCTCAATATGCCACTAGCTGAGCTGGCTAAGCAGGTACCGCGTGAAATGGATGGTGTGGCAAAAAGACTCTTCTGTGACGGATACATGTACCTGTACCAGAGCCCCAGCATGGCTTTGTATCGCTGACACGATCAATCAAGACTCACAACAAATGGCTACACTCCTATCTACACAGCAAACATTTATTTTGAATTCAAAGAATACTGACGTAGGATTTTTTTGTGCCAATATTTTATTGAGTTTCTAGGAAACGTTAGTCTGTGATCTGGTGAGCCCCAAGAAATTTACTCTGAAAGGGGGAATGATGGAGTAATTTTCTTTACCAAGGTAAATAATTCCAGAGTTTGCATTGCCTTATTAATACACTAGAGTATGAATATCCATCATACCGCATCCTATCATTCCAAATCTGGAATTCACTGCCAGACTTGTACATAATGAAAGATCATGCTAATATCATAAGTGCGTGAAATAATTTGCTGTACAGTATGCACAACAATACTGTATCATTGCCATATAGATGAAAGAAAGTCAAGAATGAACAGAAATCTCTGTACTTTTCCTCATAAGCTTTACTATTAGTGTTATTTGATCATTCAAAGGAGGCTTTCCTGTTTATGTGTTCATTAGTATTGTGTTTTTTTTATTATTATTTTATTATTATTATTATTATTCTTGGAAGGGACTGTGAATCATTAGAAAAAGGTACACTGTGTTTCATGAACATGCACTTAAATGTCTTTCTTACTTTGTATATCTAATATATGTAGATGTTTCTCAGGGAAATTGCACTTTTGGGGACCATTTATTGAATAAATCTACTTTTACACATGTACAGAAATATTGCTTCAAAATTATATATATATAATTTTTTTTTTTTTTATGTGTTTCGTTTTCTCCCATTTCCCCAAAATGCTTGTTGGCTACTCTAAATTGCCCCTAGGTGTGTATGTGTATGTAAATGTGTTCATATGATGCCTTGACATGGACTAGCATCCTGGATGTGTTCCACCTCATGCACAATGTTGCTAACGGTCAAAACACAGTATTGGTCCTGATTTTATTATTTATTTATGTTATACGCATAATACAGAAAATGTGTGCCAAAGAAGCTACAGGTACTTCTGAAATCTATGCAACATGGAAGTGACCAATCTTGCTTCCCTAAAGATTTCAGGTTGCTAAGTTCAGCTGCTTTGGAGAGATGATTTTATACAGTATGAGCCCCAAAATGGCAATTTTCTGCGTTATACTCTCTCGCTTCAAACGATAATCATTTAAAATGCAAATTATTCATATTTCTTTATGAGTATTGATACTTAAATTGGTGTAAGCTTCTAGAAGCTTTGGACCTGTAAAACTGTTGCTTACATTGTTGGTAAAAGTTTAAAAAGCAGAAAATCTGTAGTGTCCGTAACCATGTCAAATTCATGTTTTACAATTTTGGAGTTTAAAATTATACACTTTTTCAGGTTTACGTCATTTCAAGTGAAATCTAAATTGAACAAGTTTCACCTGAATGACAATTAAGATCATTGAAATATTTGAATAAAAAAAGTAACAGACACAAAAGGACATAAAAGGAAATGAAATTATATTTAGCAAACATGTTTCCTTTTATCTGATAAAAAGATAAATGTGTATGCCTATCTACAAAAAATTAAGCTTGGATTGGGAGAAGCATTAAGTGTTAGGACAAATGGTGTTGATCCTATCCGAAAAAAAAAAAAAAATTAGCACCAATACAAAACATGATTAAACAGAAAGACAAAGAATGAGAGCGCTCTGAACTTTTCTTTAAATGCCTGGTTGTCATTTTTTTGTGTTTCTCTCTCTTAATCTCTTTCTTAAGTACGTATCTTCTCTTCCCTTTTCAGTTATGCACCATTTCCAAACAATTATCATGACAGATAGGCGGTGCAATAAAAATCCTGAAGAGTTGGAAGGACCTAAAAGTAGTAATTCAACCGCCAAACTCTATCTAATACATAGTAAATACAGCTGTCTGTTTTAAAAACTATGCTGCTATGTTTATGTGCATTTATAACACAGCTTTAGAGATATATTCCTTCCTGACTCCTGCTGGTTTAACCATCCCTGATAGGCATGTCCATTTAATATAAACCGAATGTCTCCCGCACAAGGACAATGTTCTTTTAGCGGGCAGCCTTAAATAAGCTCTTAGAAACATGTTAGATATGACTGTAAGTAGGATTAAATGAAAAGAAGGAATTTCACAAAATGTCATGGAGTACTTCCAGAGATGAGATTTTAAAACAAAGTGTCTTGATGTCAGTGATTTGTTTAATATATTGTTCCAAAAGACTTAACAATCTCTCACTTAAAAGCAGAATAAAGATAATACAGCCGTCGCATCTGATCATAACCGACAACAGAACATCCTGTTCTTCGTCACAGACTAATGAAAAGTTGACCTGGAGAACTCCATTATTAGCAAAACATGACTTTAAAGTGCAACTGAAGAGGACCAAAAGACATTATGTTTTGCATCCTAATTAAAAATCTAAAGTTTTGACAATTAATGACAAGGAAAGGGAAAACGTCTTTCAGGTTTTTATCTAAAGTTTTAAAAAAGTTTTTACTACATGAATTAAGCCTTAATTCTCCTGTTCCTATGACCACCTGCATAATATTGCATTGGTTCCCTTTTGCCACCAAAACAGTAATGATCTGTGTGTTATATTAGATCGGACTACACGGGCAAGCTCACTGGTTTCACCGGTTTTCCATCCTTATACCACTTTAGGTACAGTATGTCGTGACCATGGCACAACATACTGTTCCTTATGCTTAAGGATTTGAATGACTTTGACAAGGACCCAATTGTGATGGCTAGAAGACTGGTTCAGAGTAACACTATTTGCATGCCTTTAAAGAAAGCAACATATAACATAACAGACCATCATCTTTAGTGCTCTTCATAAAATAAAATTTTCATTTATGTAGACATTATTTCAAAGGCATCTTTGCTTATGGCATTTTTTTTTAGTAAGTGCCAACTTTTGCAAAGTACGGTAAATAAAACAGCTGTTAGGTTTTCCTGTGCATGCTGGAGAATACGAGTTCTTCTTAGCTGTCTGTCCTAACACTGGGCATGTGTGGGGAAATACACCATGGATGGGTTGTCATTCCACTGCATGAAACCATACACACATTAACACATGGGTTCGATGTATCCAGTTCACGGGACGGAAAGGGACGGAAACCAGTGATCTTGGAGGATGCCCTGTGTGCATACAGTGAGAAACCTGACACAGACTGTAACCCAAGCTCAGGTTAAAACCTCCGAGGATCCTGGAGGTGTGTGGTGATCTGTCACCATGTCATGTGGCTTCTAACTCCCAAACAGAAAAGAAGAAAATCAGAGATGCTTCTTGTGTTCAAATGTACAAATGACACTATATATTGCCACACAAGTGAGCTACAGTATCTTACAGAGGAATGCTGAGATTTTTTTTTCCCTACAGGAAGCAACTAAAACTCTTTTAGGACGATATCAAACGCTATAATACATTTTCGTCCTTTTATTTGAGTTTTTACATTACTATTAGACAAATCCGACATTAAACACATTAAATCTAGGCAAGAATAATGACAACATGAAGCACATTAGTGAGCGTACTCTTTAAAGTCCTCTTCTAGATCCCTTCATCAATACTGTATAGTTTTGATGGACTGTATATGCTCGCTGGAATACTGATATGTGGTAGAGTTGCTGCTTCACAGCTCCAGGTTCACTGGGTCGATCTTGTCTACTCTAAATTGTCCCCAAGTGTGAGAAAGTGAGCGCATTGGGCCTTGTGATGGATTGACTTACTATCTGTGGTGTATTCTCGCCTTGTTCATACATTGTTCCTATAATAGGCTTCAAATCCACTGCAAATCGGACCAGGAGTAGAACAAATACTATCAAATGTTCTTATTAACACTACAAGGTTGGTAACTATGGAAACAGATTTTATTAAACTGCTAACATATAAAGTATACAGTATATGGTCCTATGCAATTTGCCATTAATTCTCCTAATCATCAAAAATCACTGCCAGTTTACCAGATTTTTTTATTTTTATTTTTTTTATCAAATAATCAGAGGTGGAAAGAAGTAAGTTTATTATTGAAGTATTGAAGTAATGTTACTTCAATTAAATTTTACTGAAGTACAAGAAAAGTTACCATTATAAAAATTTACTCAAGTAAAAGTAAAAAGTAGCTCATAAAAAATTTACTCAGAGTAAAAAGTTACTTTTTTAACAGCGGGGGTGGGACGGGGGATTCTGGTGTAGTTCAAAAAAGACAAGCGGATATAAATCTCGAACTAGTTGTTTTTTAATTGAAGGAACACTTTTAATAATAATAAAGCTGTTGCCTTTCTTTTGCTTGAAATCAAAGTGGGGAAAAAGAGCTCAGAGCCGAGAATAACGTTCAGACAAAACCTTTATCGGCCTCTATCAGCGTCACATAATTATAATACAGAACATAAAGTACATGTAAAGAGAAGGGGAAAATAATAGAGCGTTTTTTCGGGGGTGAGCAGCTCGCCCGAGCTCTGACTCCGTCCTCTCCTTCTCACACACACTGGGGGAGGGGCGGCAACTCTTAAAAGGCAACACACATACATAATGTGGTATACAATTAGTAGTAGTGGCCGATACAATGACCAGGGTTCGCTTCATAAAAATTTGACGGCATTTCGTTTTCAGCTGGGTCTGCATCACTGGCATCTGTTTCGTCCGTCTCCATCGTTCTTGTGAGTTTAGCGCGTTTGTTCTCCCCGCCCATCAATAAATCAGTGTAGTGGTTTCCGGGGTGCAATTTTTTTTCCTTCCCCGTTGCATTATTTTTTATCATTTTTCATTTACTCAGTAGCGAATACGTAAAAGTATAAGTAAAATTACAGATTTTAAAAACTACTTTAAAAAGTAGAAGTACACAAAAAACCTACTCAATTACAGTAATGCGAGTAAATGTAATTCGTTACTTTCCACCTCTGACAAGTATATATACAGTAGTATAGTATATATACAGTATGTATAGCATCTGTAGTATAAAACCCTAAATCTCACAATTTGACATTTTATGTTTTATAATCTGATTATCCTGAGCTGCTTGGCACGAATTCTGTTCAAATTCTCTACACCATCTCTCCAGGCACCACAGAAGGCAGATTACACAGTGACTGGCAGGAGCCACAGCCAATCAGAGTCTGCGAGAATGTAAATATGCGAGTTTAATAGTGTGCGTCAATATTACAGTTTGAGAGCCAGTTAGATTTCTAGATTAAATTCACAGAGTTTTATAAGAATGAAAACATTTATTTGGTTTGCAGTTAGTAAAATGAGCGTGATTAATAGTTGCCCAGTTCCAAAGTTTATTTGATATCCATCTAAATACAAAGAGTCATTAGCATGTTGCGGTTAAGGTCCGGGGAAACAAAAGGGTTATTAGGGGGGCAAACTCATTTGCATGAACATCCACTCATGCACAGGCTGTAGGAAGTATTACCATATAAGCAATGTAGAAGTGCAATGAGGATTTGACATCGTTTAGGATGTAAGTATACACTTAGAGAGAAAGAGAATAAAGCCTGGAAAAGTTCACAGCCTACAGTAGGAGAAGTGTCAGAAAAACCCTGACAGATACTTAATTATCTCAACACGCAAACAGACCCTGAGTGGGAATCAAACCCGTAACTCTGGAGGTGCGAGGCTATAGTGCTAACCATTATGCCACCGTGCTTTCGTGAGTACAAGCTTTTGATACCAAGTTCTTTTGTGATGTGCTCAGCTCTACTGAAAGCCCCTACATCCACCACACGGACCTAAGCAGTGAGCTTACATTACATTTAGAGATCTTTTATCTACCCATCTATCTAACATGAGTCATTTATTACCTAGGACATTTCCTGTTTATCATAGTGCCAGTACATATTTACAGTACCTGCTCTACAGTGGCGGCCAGTCAATACGGGGCGCAGGGGCGCCGCCCTCCCTAAAAGTTAAGCAGAGAAGAATGCCACTTTAACATGTAATTATTTAACATAATAATTATTTATTTTAATAATGAAATAAAGTCATTTAGTCACAATATTCCGCTGTATTTCTTAATATAATTTATTTGCAATTAAACAAATCTAAACTGTATTACGTTCGTGACAAACGAGTGTCTATGTAGACAGGTACGTTTTTGAAAAGCATGTGACCTGAGGCTGAGCTCTGATTGGATTTTGTCAAATCATCCTTCGGGTGCAGCACTGTGCGCCCTGAACCCTCCCACTTTTGTTTTTAGCGAATCAATATAGGTTTTAAAATTTTGGGCTCATGTGATTGGACTGTCCTCAATGAGTCTTTTCCAGCACTTCTTATGGCAAGCGGAGCTGCTGACTGGATTTGAGTCATGCCTTTATTTTATGCTAGTAGTGATGACGCATAATCACCTGATGAATGGCTATTTACAGGCAAGTATTAAAAGTTTCATTTTAATTTTGTTTGCGCCCCCACCCCCCCCCCCCAAAAAAAATTTTTTGCACCAGCTGCCACTGCTGCTATATCATACTATGTTATAGCTACTACAGGGAGGGTGAAGAGTAACTGTGCATTAACAATTGGGAATAAAGTCCATATTTATATACAGATGCTGGAGAGTCTCAGCAATATCCCAAACGACTTCCTTCAGAAGACCGGTGCATTCCATCCCCAGCAGTTTGAGAAAAAACTGGTTGGTGCCACTGGTGCCCACGCTGAAATGTAAAGATTTGCTTTCATTTTCCTATATTTCCTAAGTTCATGTACAATTTCACTTTATTACCCATTTTAATGTCTAGATGACTAGTTTTTTTTTTTTTTTTTTTTCACCCACCCTGCATATCCTCAAAATCTTTTAAAGGTCATGAACAAATTCAGAAAATGAATCAAACACTGAATACCCACATCTCATGCATGGCGAATATAACCTAATAAAAAATCAGTATACATTATTTAAATTATACTTAAACTTAAAACGTCCTTGACCTGCGCTTTCACAGTGAAACTTTTTAGCTAGGAAATCCCACCTCCTTGCGTAATCTCTCCTTCGGTTAACAACTCAAACCGCACCATACGCTATTAGCAAAACATCCACACGTTTGCCCGACCTAAGTGTCATATCCTGTTTGGCTTTCAGAGGCAAACTGATCTGTGCTGTCCTTCTGTCAGCTCTCTCTCTTTCATCTTCCTTGAAGAGTGGAATTGTTTTTTATGTGCTTTTAATGGCTCAATGTTTGATCTCTGTGTCCATTATGTGCAAGGGCCTGTGATCAAGACAGTAAGTGACCTCTGGCATACTGTAACACAGTGTACAGGTTCAATAGCCCTGAGGACTTCATATTGGAGCATATTGGAGAGATAAACAATGTAGATGGACTTACTGTCACTTCCAGAAAACAGAATGAACGAGCATACTTTGCTGTGTAATAGAAGACTTTAGGGCGTGTCTGGCGATCTAAAATCATCTCTTAGTTCTTGTGTAATCGTTCATATTACTTATGGCATGAAAATATCTGAAGAGGATGATGAAACATACTGGTTAAAACAATGAAAGAGAAAAGAGCGGCTGGTGCCGGACCTCTTGATTGAGTTGTTGTCAGCCATGTTATAAACCAGCGTCACTGCACAGACATGCGAACTGTTTGTCCACAATACATAAGAAAAAAAAAGAGGCAAATGAGAGGATGTGCTGAATCGAGTGCTATTTTATTATTGTCGTCAATTTAGTTCTTTTAAGCTTCTGAATAACGATGGTGTAAACATTATTTGAGACATTATTGATAGGGACTTGAGTCCACAACCGAAAACTAAAAGACTAAAAAAAACTTTAATATGTTCACATTTCTCATAATATATTTTTATACTTGATTCAAATTCAGTCCGTCACAGGGAGATTTAAGGCACGAGGCGGGGAACACCAATTAGTCTAATCTGCATATCTTCGGACTGTGGGAGGAAACCAGAGTATCCAGAGAACCCACCAAGCACGAGGAGAACGTTCAAGAACCGAAATGGGAAACTGAACCTTCAATCCTGGAGATTCGAGGCGGCAGTGCTAACTACACTACTAGCCATCTTGATGCTAATTATTTCCAGATTAAACTCCAGAGACCTGGACTTTACTGTTGTGTATGCTGCTAATTTTCCTTTTCTTTTCCAAACTTTCCACCTAACTAATTTCTGATATGACGATCACACATTTTCTGCAGACTTAAACTGGTAATTGGGAGAATGCAGTTGGGAGAAAATGTCGTGTCCACGTGATGAAGACATTCAGGTCTCAAGAGGTTTAATTAGTTTATACAGTTGGCAACACTGTTTAATAGGGTGTACTAGTGGATATGTGTGCTCTCTCACAAAGCCAAGCTGTAAAGTAATAGTTCAGCATTTATCACTGTGAATTAGAAAAATATATATATAATAATTTGACATTTATTTGACATCTTCTAGTTGATATAAAGCTGCAGTATTGAACTGAATCGTGTTCCAAGCAGGAAAATGCCATAATCATATTAGTAGCCTCTTTGCTTGTCCAGCCGCCCTCATAGTCTGGAATTACTGCATTCTATTATCGTTCGCTAATTGAATTGTCCCACGGCACAAACACATGAAAAAGACAATAAAATGACCAAAAGTATCAAATAGGCCTATAAATCTAAATCAGGCTTGTTTATAACATTAAAAGTGATTTCAATACAATTTGTCTATAATCTCCTTCTTCCAAAAGTTTACACAGTAAACAATAGAAAAAAGTGTTTTACCTTTAAAACAATATAATTTAAAGCTTTAATTCTCAGATGACAATATTACCTGAACTGACCTTTACCTCATGATTCCATATTCTTCAACTTATGGATGATGCATGCAATGAATCACACTCACTTTCTGCTAATATCTGATTATTACAGGGGCATTTATGTTGTATACTAAATAATATCATACAGTACCTGGATATGAGAATATCAATACAAAACAAGTAAAAACAACCAGGAAAAGCTTTGACTTGTTCAGTATTAAAAAGTTTAATTCATAGTTAGATACATCATGGTATACAGGGAAGTTATAAATATTTCGCAGGAGATTCTCAAAACACAGCTCAGAAGATACAAAAGCAGCTAGGATTTCACTCACTCATCGTCTATACCGCTTTACAGGTCCAAGGTTGCAGGGGTCTGGAGCCTGTCCCAGGAGACTTACTGTATGGAACCCTGGACATGGTGTCAATCCATCGCAGGGCACGCACACTACGCACAATTTGGGAATGCCAGTTAACTTAACCTTCATGTCTTTGGACTGTAGGAGGAAACCGGAGTACCTGGAGGAAACCCACAAAGCACAGGGAGTACATGCAAACTCCATGCACACAGACCCCGAGGCAGGAATCAAACCCTCAACCCTGGAGGCGCAAGGCGACAGTGCAAACTGTGCCGCCACAGCTGGAATCTCATATTATTAAATTTACAGTATATAATTAAGTTGATAATTATACTATAAATACTGTATTCCAGAGTTGAATTCTCAAATACTGTAATTTTCTAAACCTGTGGTGCTGTCATTCAGTGTATCAAATTTCTATTAATTTCTAATTTCTATTAAGTTCTAATATATTCTAATATAATACAGCATACAGTATATACTGTATAATTCTCATTCCTAGGGCTAATAATGATGTAGTTTTTCACCAACAGGAACTCCTCAGTACAGATGAGTTTTGCTTTCTTGGTAACATGACAAAGGTTTTGTTCTTTTTTTTTTTTTTTTTTTGCTTATTACATTTTACAAAAAAAAGGAGATATATATATATATATATATATATATATATATAAATCGGGGAAAAATCTCCCCTTAAAAAATAAATAAATAATATATATATATATATATATATATTTTTTTTTTTTTTTAAGGGGAGATTTTTCCCCGATTTTCTCCATAATTTAGTCGTGTCCAATTCCTCCCTGTCACTAGGGGGCTCCACATTAAGGCTACTACTACCACTCAGCCGGGGGGGGGGGGGGGTGAAGACTATCACATGTTTCCTCTGAACCACGTGACGCCAGACGACCGCATCTTTTCGCTCACAAACCGTTGGGGGCAGCGTAACACACTCGGAGGACAGCGCTATCCGCTCCTTCCGCTTGCACTAGCTGCCCCTGATTGGCTGTAGAGCCGAGATTAATGTGGGAGCACTAAGTACCTCTCATCCCTCCCCTCTGAGAGAGCTCAGCCAATCAGCTCTCTCTAGACCTCCGGCTGTGAGAGGTTACAGCATCACCCGGGAATCAAACTAGCGATCTCCGGATGATAGGGCGAGCACTGCACCACTGCGACACTCGGAGGCAGGAGGGAAATATTTTTAAAGTTGCTACAGCACAAGCTATATCAGAAAATAGCTGTTTTGAGGGTAGCAATAAACATTACAACAGAAGTTTATGAAGAGTTAAGTGCTGTAACTCATTGTAGTCTCAATACAACTCCGAGGTTGATTACGTTTCCTGTATCATCCATATTTAATCTTTAAAGAAAGATCTGAGAAACACACACACACACAATGTTCATCTCAAGAGTATTTAAATGTATATAAATAAGCATAAGTAATGAAAAAATGTACATGCACCATCATTAGCTTTGATTGTAATTGCACTTGCTGCATTTCATTAGACCGGCAAAAAACACTTTGATTAATAGGAAAGTTAATTAATTGAAAGTTTAATGTTTGTTAATGACATGCACAACATTGTTGAATACAGATCAGAGTAACTGGTTAATGGTACATCTTGCCTTTTAAACTCCAATACCATAATATGAATTAAAATCAATATTTAAATAAATCAACCTTTAAGACATTTTAAAAAGATGGGACACGTAATTTCTCAAATTAGATTATTATTTTTTTTTATTCCTGCACCTTCATTACTGTGGAGGCACAGAATGAATGATAATTTATTCAGTCAGAGTAGCTTACACAGTAGCACTTTCTATAATAAACTGTATAAACATTCATGACATCCATAAAATGTGTACAGTATATACTGTAATGCTTATTTATGACAAAGTACAGATAATTACATATGAATGTTTAAACACTTCAGATTTATATATTTCTATATAATAAATATATTGTTAGATATACATATCTAAACACTTCGGATTTTGATTTTGAACATTCAGAAATAAGGTGTAAAAAACAAGTTCACTCTTTATCATGTAATGTGTACCACCATCTTTATAATCAATAGCTTGAAGTTACCATTTTGTGTAGGTGTTTATCAGACTTTTTGGACAAAAATTGGCCCATCTTTCACGACCATAGTTCATTGATCTTTGAAGACATTTATTTATGCAGATGGAAGGGTGGTTTAGTGGTTAGAACTGTCGCCTTGCACCTCCAGTGTCCGCGTTCGATTTACTGCCTCGGGTACTGTATGTGTGCATGGAGTTCGTATGTTCTCCCTGTGCTTAGTGGGTTTCCTCTGGATAATCTGGTTTCCTCCCACACTTCAAAGGCATGCAGATTAGGTTAATTGGTGTTCCCAAATCACCCATAATGTGTGAATGAGCATGTGCCATGCAATGGATTGACACAATGCGATGGATTGCCATGCCATAAGTCTCCTGGGATAGGCTCCCCCTCTTGCCCCAACCCCTCATAGACTATGGAAGAGTGAGAGGGACTCTGATGGGAAGTCTAACCCCAGGGATTGTTTTCTTTAAAACTGTAAATAAACTTTTATAATATTTTTTTATGTTGCTATTTAAAGTGAAACAAAATAATGATATTGATTATGTACCATCACATATCAAATGATGCACATTTGAAATTTACAAAGTTTACATGAGCTTTCTAAAAAGCTCCTCAGTAGTTTGTTACAGTAACTACCTTGTAACAACGTTCATTTTTCTCAAAACCTCTTTAACTGATATAGAATGCAAAGTCATTTGCCACTTTAATGACCAGTCTGACCCCTTTTAATCACTTCTCTCCTTTTTCCAGTGGTAATTGCTTTTTCTAATCCTTTTGTAGTTTGATTGTTGTTCTGAATTATAATTCACTCCAACTTAACAGAAATAACTCCCTCCAATTATTAGATCACTTTACACCCTGGATAATCAATCTCACATGCCGATTTCTCGAATAAAAATAATCTAAGATAAATACTGATAATTATGTACCTGCGATGGAACCTGGTTGTATGAAGTAGAGCTATTGTCCTGATGTGGTGTAATTAACTTTAAGCCCACTAGGCCGTTCCTGAGCAGTGGCATGCCGAGATTTATATTCTCTAGATATTTGAATCACTACTTGGAGCAAAATAAACGGGCGCTCAACAACATCATTAATACCTAAAAGTTCCAAATACATTGTAGTGTCGTAGATCATGTTTAAATATGTACAGCATTATTGTAATAATGCGAATCAACTTGAGATAATTGTGAATGAGTTGATGTCTGAATAGGTTACAGATCTCGGAGAGATGTGATATGAGGACAGGACTGAGGAGGCAGTTGGAGTGACAAGGCTTAGGAAGCAAAGGAAGCAGCTGTCAGCCAGAACCACACTAATGGCATGTTAATATAGACAAACAGGCCATCCAGGGGTAAAATAACGACCTTCCTGGTTGAGTATATGACAAGCCTGCAAACATTTTGCCCTGACAGTGTCATTCACACATCTATATAAACCTTCAACAGGAAGTTATAATGGCTTGTATAAAACAAAAAATAAGGCCCTATTCCTATTAAGGCCCTATAAATTATTCCCAGTTACTATATATACTTCTAAAATCCTATCTACCGAGAAGGGAAGCGCAACTGCCACTTACAAAAATGTAACATAATCTTATACAATGGTTGGTCCTTGTGTGAACATTACACATCCTTGTGTTAAACACACAAATGGCAACTTTAAAATAAAGCGACAAAATATGTGGATGTACAAAGGCTAATTTACCCAACAAAATAAATGTATAACAAAAATAATACAGTGCACCCAAGGGGAAATCACAGGTTCTGACAAATTAGTCCAGTGCAGAAATGCTAAAACGTGGAATTCCTTGAATGCCCACTGGCTCCAAGAGTGAGTAAATCTTCTTAGAGCTCCAGGTTAAAATGTCAAATTTACAACAGAAATAAACATGTTCGCTGATACCTATGGTAGCCGAGAATTGCATACCAAATAATAAAACTAAAAACAAAATAACAAATAAATAATAAAATAAAAAATTCAGAAACAAAATAACAAAAACAAAATAACAAATATAAAAAAGGTCAGGAACAAAATAACAAAACCAAAAACAAAATAACTAATTCAAAAACAGACAGTAATAACAAAACCAAAAACAAAATAACAAACCCAAAACATAATAACAAAACCAAAAACAAAAAAAACTAAAACTAAATAACAAAACCAAAAGCAAAATAACAAATTCAAAAACAAAATAACAAAACTGAAAACAAAAGAATACATTTTTTTAACAAAGAAAAAATTGGAGAAAACATGCAAACAGTATGCACACAGACCCTGAGTTGAGGAAATCGAACCCGGGCCCTGGAGGTGCAGGGCCACAATGCTGAACACTAAGTGACCATGCTGCCAGCTTTTTTGCTCTGTGTGCATAATATTATTATTTTTTTAAATTACTTCCTAACAAATGTAATTTTTGTTTTTAATAGTTTTCCTTTTTATCCCACGAGTTTATAATCGTTCATCATTTATAAACACTACAAGCATCTGCTTATTCTGTTTTATTTACTGATCCATGTAAGGATTTTACCACCAGATTATGAATTAATGAATCAACAAAGAAGTTCTCTTGATGTTCATTAAAAACTTGTTAACAAAACCGCTCACTGAACAGGTCCTTTAAGTTGCTGAATATTTGCTAAAATTCATTTTTCATTATTATTCTTTATTTGCAAATGTACCTTTATAAAAATATATTTTTTTTCAATTTGTTCTTTTCATGTATGTGGTTTCATTTTTCTTTCATTTAGAGGTGATCACGTGATTCAGTTATCACTCATGTGATCTCAAACATGTTCACTTGAGTTAATAACATGGTGAAATGTACTTCATCATGATCTTTCATATGTGAAATGTCTGTCTAAGTTTGACCTATGTCATGTTTCATAATGGCATTGACTCCAAAGGTGCTTGTTTTGCTTGATGCCCCCTAGTTCAACACAGATTACAGACTGTAGTATAATAGACACAGGAGAATACAAAAAAGAAAGAAAGAAAGAAAGAAAGAAAGAAAGAAAGAAAGAAAGAAAGAAAGAAAGAAAATCAATTTTGACATCAGAGCCACTACAAGTCACACCAAGAGCAGCACTGCTCCCTTCAGTAATTACTCATAGCCATTGTACATTACCACAGAGCATCATGCTCATTAGCTATTGCTATGCTTGTAATCTTTGCTTCTTTTTTTTTTTTTTACCTTTCAGACATTCTCCTTGACACAACAGTACTTGCTTATTTCACTCCCCCTGACCTCCACAGCTTTCAGAGGGATAATGAAGCAGCGATGTTTGTTGCCTTTTCAACTACTCAGGCAATTCGGATTATCATGCTCTTCAGTTTTATTCTAGGGCTTTAAACATGCATGCTAATTCAACTGCGAGGTGATGAGGTTGCTATGGGAATGACTTCGCTGATTTACTTTCCATTAATGATTATTAAGGGTTTTAAAAACATATTAACTCTAGCAGATATAAAATAATATTGAGCATAGACTGAATTAAAACCGTAAAAGTGTTGCATTTATGTTCTTTTGAGTGGAGTGTTTTTTGGTTGGGGGATGTGCTACTTACAAGCATCATTTAAGATCATGATCAAGACTTTATTTGCAAGCTGGTTAGAGACAAATGACAGGTACAAATGGTTAGGTTTAGGCTCAGATATAGGGATAAAATTTTATGTTTACCATCCATGCATTTAGGAACGAATTAGGCTTGTCTTTGGACTGTGGGAGGAAACCCGAGTGCCCGGAGGAAACACACCAAGCACAGGGAGAACATGCAAACTCCATGCACACTGACCCTGAAGGTGCAAGGCGACAGTGCTAACCAATATGACGCCATTTTATGTTTTATGAGAAGTACAATCTAACAATATTATGCTTGCTCATTAACATTCATATAAATCTTGCATTACTTCAAACCAGTGTAAATAATCTTTGAAATCTCCAAATCTCAGCAGTTTTCATTTTCTCTGGGACTATTGTGGCTTTCTGAGGTGGAAACATCTAAAAATATATATATATATTAACCACAAAACTTGGTGAGTTTTAGGTTTTTCCTTTGCCATTTTGTAATAAATGATTTTTTATATCAAAAAGATATTGGTGTCATGATTATATACATATTACATTAAAAATAAATGTATTAATATAACATCACTGTTAAATGAAACATGGTTTCTCTCCATAATGTTGAGAAGTTCGCTCATGTACAGTACTGTGCATGGATACAGTACGTATTTCTCAACATATATGTTTATCATATATGTCTAAACAACCTAACTATTTTCATCATAACATAAAAATTGTATGGTTTCAAACTGCTGTTATTTAATATATTGCTTTCTTTACAGGCATGCACAGATTCTCCTGTAACATTATTTATTTCTAATTAAGTTATGTTTGGAAATATTGAATGACTTTGTATATAATAATGCAGTCACACATAATAAACATCACTTGTACAATAAGGACAATAATATGGTGCATAAGACTTGTGCACAGTACTGTACATCTAGATAGCATTACTTCAATGCACTTTTGATTAAAACTACAAGCTATTGTATATTTAAAATATTCTGTAGCAGCCAGAGAAGTATTTGAGCAGCTTAGTTCTATTTGATCTAATCTCCATTGACTATCTAGTCATTCAACACTCCTTCTGACTCACACCAACCTCTTGATATCCCAGCATCCTATTATCCACTATACATTCACTACACACAGGACAATTATTAATATATACTAAAAAGGACTAGTGATAAAACACAGAAGGTTGTATCTTTGTATTTCAAAAATGGCTCCTAAACCGCAGCCTTCCTGACACTGTTCGATACTGACACTGTATTGATCCTACTCCTACCATCCTGATGACTACAAAGCCCCTGCTGTTTCTTATTTGGTAACTATGACCACCATGTCTCCTTTATATCCAGTACAGTGGAAGTTACAATATTTTTATCTAGAGTATTTACAAACTAGATCCAAAGCTGCATGAAAAATGTGGGTCACAGTAAGAAAAGGATTGACTTTTGCTTTAGCTTTTTTTTTTTTCTTTTTTTTTTAAGCATCTTATGTGTTTTTAGAACAATTATGTATTATGTTCCATATCAAGAGTCTTTGAAATGGCTGTATGATGAACAGAGCCCAAACACCTTTTACAAGACTTTAAAAAATATATTTTTACATTATTATATTATCTATATCTATTATTATGTTTTATCATCTGTCCTCTCAGTTATTGTTTGTATAAATTACAGTTTATTAAATATAAACTAGCAGACTTTCTCTATGCAAGGACATGCAAGTTTAATAAGAATGAGTCATTTCAAATTCTTTTAGTATAACATACAATTATTTTCTGTGCAGACCGATGTCTTTCCTGTATGCTGCATCACTCAGTCTAGTCATTATAGCTGTAAGAAGAAGTAGGAGCAAAAACTTTTCACATATAATTTGCACATGTACTGTATATTAAAGGAGAAAATTGTTTTATTGCTATTCATTTATTCATTTATTCTATCTTTTATTATATTTGAAGGTAACACTGCTTTTCACTGCAAAAGACCAAAATTGAGTATTAAGAGACTACATAAAAGCCTGAGAAAGGTGTTAATGTTATTTTACATTTCCAAGGCCTTTTAAAGCAGAAATTATTTCATTTACTCGAAGAAAATGTTCTCAATTACTGACAAAATGAATCTAAGTGAACCTGACGGTTCCGATAAACTCCCCAAAGTTAGTCGAATTCTGCGCCTAAGACCCGTTATTGCTCTGATTACATTTAGGAAGCCTGGAGTGGCATGAAAAACCCTTCATTATCGTTGCTTTTCTGTTGCTGTGTTTGGGAATATAATGTGCTGATGCAGGACAGCGGTGGATCAAAAAGTTAAGGCTCTTACTTATCAGGAGATCTTGAGTCCAAACCCTAGCACTGGCAAGTTGCCACTGATGAGCCCTTGATCAAGGCTCTTAACCCTATCTCCTCCAGACGCCTTCTCCTGGCTAACCCTGCACTCAGACCCCAGCTTCCTTAATTGGATATGTGAAAAAATTGTTCTGTGTTGTAAAGTGTATGCAACAAATAATATCATCTTAATATTAGTAATATCAGTGCATGTAAAACATGTCATTATTCAGCTCACAGGTAGGTAGGAAATTTCCTCCAAGTTCTTGTTGAAATGCACCCATGGCTAAAAACCTTTAGAAAGCATTCAGGTTTGAATGGGATGCTATCGTTGCATTTTGTTGGCCTTTTCAAAAGTGGGGCAAGTTGCTGGTAAAGATCAACTAAGAATGAACTGAGCATATAAATTCCACTAGTGAGGCACTCATCACTCACAGCAGAGCTTGTCACGTGCTTCTTGTTTAGTAGGTATGTTCCCTGGGCAAAGCTGAGTGAGGCGAATCTTCAAGCAAGCCACCATCCCACTCACTCTTTATATGTGTGTTTTTTTTATTTTTATAATTTTACTTTACATTTCTGTTTGTCTGCAGTTTGTTGTGAGCCCCTTAGTTAGTAATTTTGTAGACAATAAGTGACAATCGATAACTTAGGGTACTTATGTACCAAAATAATATTTTATACACAAAAGAACACTAGTGTATATTGATTACCATAGTCTTTATGTAATATACAATATATACCATATACCAATTCATATATAATGTACAATTAATTACCAATTATACCAATTAATACCAATTAAGCTATATGCTAATACGGTATACATGAACGTACTAACATACCCAAGTTGATACACTGGTGCAGACCTCATATAAACACTGTATATTCAGCAGATTCATATTAAGTATCATTTGTATCATTAGTACTTACAAAGCATTCACATTTATTCATTTATTCATTTATTTATTCAGTTGAACTCGAAATTATTCGACCCCCTTTGAAAATGAGTTTTTTTGGCTAGAATGACTAACTTGCAGCTGTTTGTAATAAATCAGGGAAACAAGAGCAATTTAAATGGCCCAACGCAACTAATATACTGTAACAAGTGGTTTTTCCAAAGTCAACACAAAATGCTACTTTTAATAACTTCTACAGTATCAAAATCATTCAACCTCTTGATGAAAAACATCTTGAGTACTTCACAGAGCCACCTTTGACCTGCTGCAAACATGATAAATAGCCAGCCACTAGCTTCTGGCAGTGTTTCTGAGGGACCTTCGCCCATTCCTCATGAGCAATGGCTTCTAGTTCAGTATGATTCTTGAGTTTGCGTGCTGCAAATGTTTTTTTTTCTTCTTCTTCTTCTTTATATTGGATTCATGTCAGGCAACTGTGATGGCCACTCTAGAACCCTCCAGAACTTCATCTGAAACAAAGCCTTGGTGGACTTTGGAGTATGCTTGGAGTCATTGTTCTGTAGGAAGGTCCAACAACACCGAAGTTTCAGCTTCCTCACAGATGGCATGGATACTTGATTGAATCCCTCTTGCCCTCTACACGCTGCAGGTTTCCAGTGCCAGAGGAAGCAAACAGCCCCAGAGCATCACAGAACCACCACTTTGCTTCATTGTAGACTGTGCACTATTCTGCGCATGCTTCATGCTTTCTCCTCCAAACTTACTGCTGATTCATAGGTCCTTTGTCTTCTTTATATATGGATTTTTTTTAAATAATCATTTTGGAGCTGATATGTTTTGTGTTTCATATGCACTTTAAAGGCCGAGTGCCTGCTGCCACCATATCTTTCTGTACAGTAGGTCCTTTGCAGTTAATCAAGGGTTTTTCAACACTTGCCTCCTCAGGAATCTGGCAGCAGCAGTGATAGCTTTCTATTTCTGCCACATCCAGGTAGTGTAGTAGCTGTTCCTTTACAGTTCCTGTAACTTTAAACTTGTGAAATAGGCTTCCTACTGTATTTCTAGGAACATTTAGTAGCTTTGCTTTTGTGTGTGTGTGTGTATCCTTGTCCCTGTTTGCGCAGGGCAATAATATCTACTCTTAACTTATGGACATGTCTCTTGACTTGATGTCTCTTGATGTGTTCTAAATCAAGTACACCTGAGGCATCTAATGTGTACTTGAGACAACACCTGATTTACACATTTGTGCTCTAATGAGGGATTTTATTTGGTCCATTTGTCCATTTAAACGGTCCATTTGTGTTGAATTTGGAGAAATCAGTTGTTTTATATATATCCAATTTTCCCAAAAGTAATGAAGTAAAAGGGGGGACCTGGTGCACAAGGCAGGGTACGGGGTACAATCTATTGCAAGGTACAAGCATGGGCAATTTATAAATCCAAATTAGCCTAATTTGCATGTCTTTGGACTATGTGAGGAACCTGGAGTACTGGGAGGAAACCTGCCAAGCACAAACACAGACAAAACGGGTGGAACTTAAACCCTCGAACCAGGAAGTGCAAGGCAATAGTGCTAAACACTACATTGCCATGCTGACCCATAGTAAAACTACTATACGGTACATCAAACCATTAGACATCTGACTGTTTACATACCATTTTTTTTTTTTTTTGCGTCACAAGGGGCTGGTTTTATAACAGCTAGAAATCTGTGCTATTTCGACCTTATTCTGTGTTTGAGTCTTTTCACTTTAGAATGTACTATTGAGTTTCAGGATAAAATTGGAGATATACTGCATCATTTAGCATTTAAAAATGATCGAATCTGTTTTTGCCATGCCTGAATAATTTTAAGGATTTTTTATTTTTTTTTAACAGATTTACCATTCACAGTGAATAGACTACTTACAAACATCTGGTATCAGAACTGGATAAATAATTTGAAAAGTAGTTTCCTGGCAATTTCCCCATGCTCTGTCAACATTCTGAGATGTAGAAAGATACTTTCAATCAGATGAAGGAAAAAATAGATGTTCAACAAGAGGTGAACTAAATGGCAACTGGCAACGTGCATGCTCTGTACATGTTATACACATCACAAGAAGCTTTTTATCTTAAATGGAAATGGAAAACATATATATTGTATGGCTAGATCATCAGGATTTTGAATGATTTTTCATATATTTAGCAACTGTTTGCATTTAAATGCATCACTATTTATGCTGATGTGCATTTCTGTTCCTATGAATTAAGATATAAATAGACTTTAAGAAGATCCTAGAAAATTATGCAAAAAAGGGTACCAAGTTCAATTCTCTCTCTCTCGCTCTCTCTCTCTCTCTCTCTGTCTAATTTTCCTCACCATGAGGAAGCTGAACGCCATAGGGCTCTGCTGTCCAGCTAAGATAATCATTTGAATAAAAACATCTCATGGCCATGTTTCCTTACAGGCAACATCCCCTGAGGGTTAGATTAAGCAGAACAAATGCTTGGAAATTATTGGAACTTTACTCATTTTATTCCTGCTGATTTAAAATACTCAAGGGATGGGCAAACATTAAATTATGCTGGTATAAATGTGTATTTATCCATAGAGCTGTTGAACTCTTGATTCTGAATGGGGAGATGGTATTGAAAACAGCAGCATGTACACTCCACATCATATATCCACAATATATTTTATATTATCTGCTTCTTTCATGGATGTTCCAAGGCAACTAAATCAAAAAATGTAAAAGGTATGGTGTTTCTTTTTTTGAGGTATATGAGGAATAAACCACTTCAGGACAAGAAAATATCAATTTCAGTGTGTAAAGACAAACTCTACTTTATGTCAATCTGCATTATATTATATTTGATTAATATCATGAAAGAGTGTGTCTATGTGAGTATGAAATACATGATAATAAAATGCATTACCATAACACTAGCCTATACCATACCTACTGGAATAAAAAATAATAATAATAATAATTCTGCACATGAATCATTGCCAGCTTGTTTAGTTAACCTTGACATTTCTTCAGGGCAGTTTTACATGTTTCCCACTAGTTTGGGTAAAAAATAAAAAATAAAAAAAAGTTTAATCTTGACCTTGCATGACCTTGATCCTACAAATTTCTGCTTAGATAAATATTAGCTGGAGGTGGCACAGTTTTTCAGTCTGTGGAAATGCTGCCTCACAGCTCTAGTGTCCCCAGTTTTAACCTTATCTTGGATTACTGTCTGTCTGAATTTTAATGCGGATTTCCTCTGGGTTTCACCAGTATTTGGATTGACGATGGTGAATTGCTCCTTAGGTCAATATCTGTCTGTATGATGCCATGTGATGAACTAACACCTCATCCAGGGCATATTCCTACATCATGCCCAGTGCAGTGACAAGCTCTGGTTCCATCACCATCCAGACCAGGAATAGCAGTTACTGCAAATGAATGAATGAACAAATTAATGACATATTATGTCCACAAATTTACTTCTTTATTGCTCACCACACATGGGATTCTTAAATCCTGTATTATTTTGTTAAGTAAAAGTTATTATATAGTTTATATAACAACCGTTGGATTTATTTATTTATTTATTTATTTATTTATTTATTTATTCTTTCCTCTAGCTTAACCAGTTGCTCTGTTTTTTTTTTTTTTGTTTTGTTTTTTAAGGATAGAAACAAACTGCTGAATACAAAGCAAAAATAATGCTGAATTACTGTCGTGTGTGAGTGTCTATATGTGTGTGTGTGTGTGTGTGTGTGTTACTGTAGTGTTACTACTGTAGTTTGTTACTGTAGTGTGTGTGTGTCTATATATATATATATATATATATATATATATATATATATAT
>JAAGKR010005904.1:0-47155 GCA_011419295.1 Clarias macrocephalus
GTGGAACGTCTGGAACACAATCATTCACCAACACACTTGCACATTACAGGAACGTCCCCTGTACAGTCCTGACCTCACTCCAAGCTATTTCCACAATTTGGGCCATTAAAGGAGTTCCTGAGAGGGTGACGTTTCAGATGTGAATCAGACAGGCAGTACGATCATGGCTCTGAGAAATCGTTACATCTTGATTATATTCAAGTAACTCTGAGATTAGTGCATTAGTGTAGAGGGTGATTATATAGTCAAGGGTGTTTTTACTCTCGTAACTGTGTTCTGTTATTCTGCACAATCAAAAGTCCTGGTTTGACTATGTAAGTAAAAGTGAGCTATGCTGGCAGAGGAAGAAGAAAAAACAGACAGCATTGTAGTTTTGTTAAAATGCCTTTATTAGTACAACAGTCTGTCTGCCTAATGTGGGTAAAAGAGTGACAGTTCATATATAAATCAGTCTAAGTACAGTATATAAATATGCCGTGTAATCGAATTTACACACGAGACTCAGGAGAACTGAAATGCAACATTGAGTGTGTAAAATAGATCGTCAGTAGATGCATGTATAATTATATCATATCAGATTGTACTACATCATTTCTTTCCATCATGATAACCAGTTCCGGTTGCAAGGCGAATCACAGGTTTGCTTTAATACTTGTATTTTGAAACAAAAACAGTACAATTTTGATGTAAAGACATGCTTTTTTTCATCAATTATGGAAGGAGTCTCCAGTATCAGAGCTTTGTAACAGCCTGAATGAGTTCAAGCTTTTGCTTTTAGCTTTAAATTTGCAGGTGGCGTTTCATCGTAATATGACAAGAAATTGAAATGAATTATTAAAAACAAAGTATTGTACATTTTTAAACTGTAAGTGTCAGCAGATTGCTGTGGATTAAGAGGAATAAAGCACTGTCAGAATGTGCTGATGTTGGGAAAACGCCAAGCTTCAGAGTGGAACAGTAACTCCGCGAAGAGTCAGAAAGACTTAGAAAGAGTCATCGTTATCGTCAGCCAAGAAAACTCATGATCGTCTAGACTAAATGATTGTTCGTTCTTTTCCTGAGATTTAACTCCCGCATGTTCTCCTCTTCTAAACGACACTGTTGTCTAGTCTTGATTTTAGCTATAGACTTCGTTGTTGTCCTTTTATTTTTTAAGCAGATTGTAGTCATGCTGCTTTTATGTCACATGTCGGTGTCGTTTCATAGAGAGGGTTTTTAGTGTAATGAAAGTCAGACGAATAACACATCCAAAGTGGAAAACTAAACGTAAGGCTGCTGCATCCTCGGCGTCAACGCAGGACAGCCTGCAACTTTACTGACAATGGCAGAAGTTAAAGCTGTTACGGGGGAAGCCTTCACCACAGAGACGTTTACACTCCTACAATGTTAAGCAGATGAAATATACGACTTGTTGTTCTTCAATACAGCTGTTCTCGAATCACAACCCACATCATTATATTTAGGGGTTCAAGCACCAAGTCAGATTGACTCAGACCTAATGTATTCGAATGATAGAAAGTTCTGGAGCAACGAGTTACTATCCAACACTGAATAAGAAAATGTTTCTAAAACAAACTTTTGAGAGTGAAAATCTCTACGCAAGACTTTGAATGTTAATGAATAAACGTGAGACCTACAGAGTCGTCTACAGGGCTTGTGCGATCAGTTTCCTGTGTTATCAGTGTTACCTCATGCACATTTGAGTTTTTCTTGTCATGGTAATTGATGTTTAAGTTTACTGAAAGTTTTTCCCAGAGCGGAAACGATCATGAAGTTAGCGTACGTGTTGTTCGTCCAGAGAATGACACCTTTAGACGAGGGGCATTCAAAACAAACTTCTGGTGAATGAAGTAATATGACAAGAAAGAAGCACAGCACGGTGATGAGACTCCACAGTACATTCATGCCATTTGGCAGACGCACTTATCCATTGTGACTTGAAATTTTTATCTCATTATATATGTGAGCAGGTGAGGGTTAAGGGCCACGAGTAAGACATTCGATTGATGCAAACATTTTAATCAGTGAATGACAATCCCAGCTAAGGTGGCTCGGAGCCCACTGCAGTCGTGACCGCGGACATTCAGAGAGTGGAACGCCTGATCCTTGAAAATCACTAACTAGCGGAAGAGACGCACCTGTCTGTGTGAACTGTACACATTCACCAACACCACTTGCACTTTACAGGAACTGGGCTGGGAGTGTAAAGAAATCAGGGCGGTTTTATTCTCATAACCGTGTTGTTATTCTGCGCAATCAAAAGTCCCAGTTTGGACTTGAACAGCCCGTCCATAGGAAATAACGAACTTCCACTTTATGCCATTTATTATGTTCCGATCACAGCAAGCCCCCAACACGCAGTTAGACAAATAATAACAAATGTTCGTTTCGAGCTACATTTAGTCCTGAGGCGTTGAGTAGTTCAGTAATAGTACCCTTCGTTTTTTGCCTCATCACCCACTTGGTCTTTTTCTTTTGGTTGGTCGCCTGGTCGAACCAGTCATGATCATTTCTCCTTTAAGAAAATATTTCAGTGCCTAAAACTTATACGCTTCAATATGCAGGCGTTTTATCCGATGGCCTCATATCCGAGAGCCTCGCTCCTGGAGGATCTAAGCGGGGGAAAAAAAACACAAATAAAAATAAAGTAAGGTGCCATTATTTATATGAATAAGAAACACACGACACACTCTTTACCTTGGCTTTCTCACTTGGTTGGCTGTTATTACCGGATGACTGGTTTTGAAGCTCCTTGGAAACGACGCACAGAAACTCGGCTTGGTCTTCGCTGCCGTAGTTATAGGAGGAGCCGATGCTTACCAGCTGCACACACACACACACACACACACACACACACACACACACACACACACACACAGACAAATGCAAAAACAAACGAACAAAAAACAAAAACACATAAATAGAGGACATTACGCAATTGGGAAAAGTCAGAAAATTCGGCTGTATGGAAAAACATAGCACAGCAAAAAGCACATGAGTAAACACACACACACACACACACACACACACACACATAGCAGTGTGACAGTGGCAACATGCTTGGACATGCCCAGCGCACCTGATTGAGGCCCCGTTGTTACGAACTCACAAAAACAGAAACACACACATGCACAAACATGCCCATACACTTACTAGACGAAACGCTTATCGAAAACGACTCTTTAAGCGAATGCTTTCATAAGCAGAAACAAGCCAAGCCCAACAAGAAGGCAAAGACTCAAAGACTTTGACTTAAATGACGTGTGGGTGAATTTTATTCCTGGACGCGTTACAGGTCTAAACTTTAAACTACTAGACGTGTTTGGTGGTTTTTTAGTAAGTGAGTCTTTTCCCATGTACACCCAGGGCCGTATGCATGGTCGGTGATTCAAGTCCAAAAGTTATGTCAATATTTACGCAGGTAAATTTCTGTATATTAAGGGTTGAGGTATGCAGCGTATGAGGATGCCAGATTTTCATTGAGTCTTTTTTTCTAGACCAAGCATGAATAAAAAAAAAAAATAGGGATAGAAATTTACTCAAGAGGTAAATAGCGTTTGAATTTTTTTAATTATTTATATAGATGAATAGGATGAAATAGGACAAGATGGAATGTACATGATGAAAGGCTTTTTTTTTTCTAATCCACTGTTAGAAAAGTTCATAATGGCTAGATTAAATCATAAACCTAAATTATTATATGCCTACATTTTTCTTTACTTGCAATAATACATTGAATTTAACTTCATCTAAACTATAAATTACAACCCGAATTACGGACATTTTTTAAATGTAAATATTCACAATAGAACATAGATCACATAACAAATGTTTAAACGGAGAGATTTTACAATTTTGTGCACAAAATGAGTTCATTTGAAATTTGAGGCTACGGGTCTCAAAAAAGTTGGGACAGGGGGCATGTGTAGCACCTCCTCTTCTTTTCAAAACAGTCCCAAGACGTCTGGGCATTGAGATGATGAGTTTCTGAAGAGTTTGTGGTCGTCTTTGAAACATTTTTCATTTAATGATGCGCCAAATGTTCTCTATAGGTGAAAGATCTGGAATGCAGGAAGGCCAATTCGGCACCTACGACGAAGCCATGCTGTTGTAATAGCTGCAGTATGGGGTTTTTCGTTGTCGTGCTGAAATACACAAGGCCTTCCCTGAAATAGACATCGTCTGGAGGGGAGCATATGTTACTCTAAAACCTTTATATACCTTTCAGCATTCATAGTGCCTTCCTAAGCATGCAAGCTTCCCATACCGTATGCACTTATGCACCCCATACCATCAAAGATGAAAGGATGAAAAGATGGCTTTTGACCTGAACACTGATAACACGCTGGAAGGTCTCCCTCCTCTTTAGCCCCGAGGACACGGAATTCACGATTTCCGACAGGAATGCCAAATTTGGACTCGTCTGACCATAGAACACTTTTCCACTTTGAAACAGTTCATTTTAAATGAGCCTTGGCCCCCAGGACACAACAGGGCTTCTGGACCACATCTGGCTTCCTTTTTGCATGATAGAGCTTTGTTTTGCACCAGCAGATGGCATGGTGGATTGTGATTACTGTCAGTGGTTTCTGGAGGTATTCCTGGACCCATTTAGTAATGTCACTGACACAATGAGATGAGTGATGCAGGGTCATCTGAGGGCCCGAAGACGATGGGCATTCAGCAAAGATTTTCGGCCTTTTCCCTTTCACACAGATTTCTCCAGTTTCTCTGAACCTTTTGATGA
Organism: Clarias macrocephalus; assembly: GCA_011419295.1. Lineage (NCBI taxonomy): Eukaryota > Metazoa > Chordata > Actinopteri > Siluriformes > Clariidae > Clarias > Clarias macrocephalus. The sequence goes on from JAAGKR010005904.1 coordinate 4,748, forward strand.
TGTTATGCACTATAGATGATGAGGTTTGCAAAGCAATCTTTCACAGATTCACAGCCTCTGCCCAGCTTTACTTCTGAGAGACTTTGCCTCTCTAAGACATCCCTTTTATAGTTACTCATGTTACAGACCTAATGTCAATGCTACAGCCCTAAACTCAATTAGTTGCTAGATGTCCTTGCCAACGGTTTTGAGATCTGTAGCAGGCATCAAATTTGAAATGAGCTCATTTCGTAGATAAAAGTGTAAAATTTCTCCGTTTAAACATTTGTTATGTTCTCTATGTTCTATTGGGAATAATATATTGGCCCATGTGATTTGAAAGTCTTTTAGTTATCATTTTATTCAAATGTAAAAAACATCCCAACATTTCTGGAATTCAGGTTGTATAAATTATTAAAAAGAGTAATGATTACCATCATGAATGTTTACACACTGACACAGTGATGAAGACTGTAGTAACATGACGAGGATGGAAAAGTAAATGATTAAAAGTGGGTGTTGAGCAAGGTGAGCCGTGCAACCACACGACGAAACGACGACACTAGGTAACGGGATTGAGGGACACACCTCTCCGCAGTGAGCAGGGTGAGTTTGACACGATTCCTCCCCCTTCACCTCGCGAGACACAATCAGGAGAAACTCCGACTTCTGTGTCTGCCCATAGCCTACACTGACAAGCTGGAATGACCAATCAGAGCCCTTAATTTTAACAAAGCTCTTCAGCCAACGGAGGGACGAACGGACAAGTGCAGAAAACGCGTTCATTCTCTCTCACCTGCTCAAACTTCCATCCATCTGACATGGTGGAGACCATCTGAGTGAGTTCCTCTTCCTGACACTGCAACACCCTGTACACATGCTTCAGTGGAGTCTGGAAAAAAGAAAGAAAGAGAGAGTGAATGCTTTTCTGTTATCTGCCTTCTATATGGAAAATTTAGGGGCCTTGAGTCCTTACTCACATGTAGGGTTTTCGCATCTCGTTCTCTGATCCTGTCCTTGATAAGTTTAATCAATGACGTGATGTTGTAGAACTCGGCTTCTTCAAGAGCTCCTGAAATAGAAATCTTTGTTTCATACTTTATATGAGTGATAAAAAAAGGAGGCGGGGGGTGGGGGGTGGGGGCGCACTTTGTGGCCATGACTTACTAAGGTGTGGGGACGAGATACTATGCTATGGCCATAACTTACTATGTGGGAACGAGATAGATAGATTGACTACTTCTACTACTTACTAAGGTGCGGGAAAAAGATAATATGTCGTGGCTACTACTTACTACAGCCTGACTATGTTGTTGCACTGACTTGCTAGGACGTGTGAACAAACTACTATGTTGTGGCTAAGACTTACTGAGGTGTGGGTATAATGCAATACAAAATAGCATAATGCATGTCCACGAAATACAGTACTGTGTTATGGCTTAAGAGCATGTAGTAATGAGATTATTTATGTCCTGGATGTGACATGCTTGTTGTTTCGGAGTTATGCTGTGAGTCAATGAGTAATTAAAGGTAATCCTCCATCTATACTGACAGTTATAAAAAAAATCAATAAAAGAATTGTCTGTAGTTTACAAGAGCCTAAATGCTATGAGGTTATTAAGATGTGGCCACAACATAATATCTGGTGGCCACACATTATACTATTTTGTTCCCATGCCTTAAGAAGTCGTGGCTGCAACATAGTATCTTCTTCTCACTATCTTGTTCTCATGTCTTAGTGAGTTGTGGCCACAACCTAGTATCTTGTTCCCAAGCCTTAGTAAGATATGGCCACAACATAGTATCCTGTTTCCATGCCTTAGTAAGTCGCGGTCACAACATAGTATCTTGTATCCATGCTTTAGTAAGTCGTGGCCACAACATACTAAGGCATGGAAACAAGATACTACAGTATGTTGTGGCCATGACTTACTAAGGCATGGAAACAAGATACTAAGTCTTGGCCACAGCATAGTATCCTGCCTGTTCTCATGCCTTAGTACATAGTGGCCAAAATATGGTATCTTGTTCCCACACCTTAGTAAGTTGTGGCCACTAAATATTTTTTCCCATGTCTTACTAACTCGTGACCACAAGATAGTATCTTGTTCCCGATCCTTAGTTAGTCATGGCCACAGCATAGTATCTGGATTCTGCACCTTAGTAAGTCGTGGCCACACCATGGTATCCTGTTCTCACGCCTTAGTACGTCGTGTCCACAGAATAGTACCCTCTTCCTTGTGCCATAGTAAGTCATGGCATAATATCTTGTTCCCATGTCTTAGCAAGTCGTGGCCACAGCAAAGTATTTTGTTCCTGCGCCTTAGTAAGTCGTGGCCACAGCATAGGATTGTGTTCCCGTGCCTTAATAAGTTATGGCCACAACATAGAATCTTGTTTCCACACCATAGTACGTCAGGCCACAAGATATCTTATCCCCACGTCTTAGTAATTCATAACCACAGCTTAGTATCTTGTTGCCATGCCTTAGTAATTTGTGTCCACAACATAATATCTCATTCCCAAGCCTTAGTAAGTCATGGCCACAGCTTAGTATCTCGTTCCCATGTCTTAGTAAGGTTTAGTAAGTTGTGGCCACAACATAGTATCTTGTTCCCACACCTTAGTAAGTCATGGCCACAACATAGTTCCTGCGCCTTAGTATACAGTATGTTGTGGCCACAGCGTAGTATCTTGTTCCCAAACCTCAGTAAGTTATGGCCACAACATAGTATCTTGTTTCCACGTCTAAGTGAGTTGTGGCCACTACATAGTATCTTGTTATCATGCCTTAGTACGTAGTGGCCAAAACTTAGTATCTTGTTTTCACGCCATAGTGAACCACACTAACTAAATAAATGGTGCGCCTTTAACAGACACATCCTCAGTATATCAAAGTAAACCCCCGCCCACAACTCCCCATCCTTAGTGAAAATACCACACCAAAGCAATACTTAGGTCAACGGATCGAGCAGAGAACAAATCCAAGATTTAAAAACCGAATTCACAACATAGTATCTTGTTCCCATGCCTTAGTAAGTGATAAGCACAGCATAATATCTTGTTCCCATGCCTAAGTTATGGCCACAACAAAGAATCTTGTTTTCACACCTTAGTGAGTCATAGCCCAACATAGTATCTCGTTTCCGCGTCTTAGTAAGTTGTGGCCATAACATAGTATCTTGTTCCCACACCTTAGTAAGTCATAGCGACAACATCGTTCCTGCGCCTCAGTATGTCGTGGCCACAGCATAGTATCTTATTCCCAAACCTTGTTAAGTTATGGCCACAGCGTAATATCTTGTTCCCAAACCTCAATAGGTTATGGCCACAGGGTATTAGTATTTTAACATGAGACACACAAAAGCAATACTTATGTAAACGGATCGAGCAGGGAACAAATCCAAGATTTAAAAACTGAAAGCACACACATGCAGTAACAGGCAGATTGTATATCTGGAGCATGAGGGTAAGGGATAATCATGCAGACGTAAGAACACTCCGGTTTTGGACAATCTGTGCGCAATGTTGTCTCAGATCCTTTGTGTTGGCGGTCAGGTGGAACTGGTCAAAACCAGCGACAGGGTTAAGCACCGACAGTGCACATTAGCAAGGTCCAGGCCGAAGGGCCAAACCATCTAGCAACACTCAAGCAACTTTCTAAAGTAATGTAGCAACCACCTAAAATGGCATAGGAACAATGATATAGCAATCAACTAAAATAACACAGAAACCACCTACAAAACCACAGCAACACTCTAGCCACCGCCTACAGTAACATAACCACATAGGAACACCCTAGCAACCAATTTAAATAGCATAGTAACCACCTTGCAACTGACCGTGAAACACTAGCGAGGTCCAGGCCAGAGGAAACAACCTAACCACATCTTAGCAACTTCGTAAAATAATATAGAAGCAACCTAGTAACACCCTAGCTACCACCTGGAAACACCCTAGCAACCGCATGGCACATTGGATCACCTTATATGCAGTGGAACATAAGGTGTGTGAGTGTGTGTGTGTGTGTGTTTGTGTGTGTACCTTCTTCAGTCAGATTTTTGTTGAGGACTAGTTTGCCGTGTCTCAGGTAATTCAGCACAGGCCCAAAATACACTGGATCTCTGTCAATCAAATAGGCACCCACCTCATCCTGCCAGACACACACACATTAAAGCTTAAGTTTTACAGTACATTGCCACTATAAAATACACAGTTGTGTGATCTAATATCTAAAATACTCGTCCGTGGCAGATGAGGTTAAATATTCATGCACAGAGGAGTGTGTGTTCATTTCAGACCAGCAGCTTGCTCCTTAATAGCAGGAGGTTCATGAATAAAACACACATTGAGTGTGTGTGTGTGTGTGTGTGTGTGTGTGTGTGTGCATTGCTCATGAGAAGAGCAGTCCTCTATCTTCTGCCTCCCTTTAGAGACTTTATATTAGATTAGATTTTATTTCCAATTACAAAATTTTACATTTATATTCTGGCTACAGCGGTTAATTCGCATTCATATATTCTTACATTCTGTAGCTCGCATTGTGATCAGGAATAAATATAAAAAAATACGACGGTGCTTTAGGAGGAGCTGGATAAGTGTTAATCCGGGCACGGATTTCTTTTGAGAGTTAATGGCCGGAAAAAGCGGGATTATATGGGATCGGTGAGGATTTGGGATCTTTTGGAGAGTATAATCTACAATTAGGCCATGCAAGGAGGAGTAGCAGCTGGAGACACGGACAGGTGGACAGTTGAAGTCTGAAATGTTAAAATCCATCTGCACTAAAATACCATTGTAGCTCAAAAAGCCTTTGAAAAAAATATGACTTGCGCTGCTGTGAGTTAAAACCCCAGGACACCACGTCACTTTACATCACTTTGGATAAAAGCATCTGTGGGATTTAATGCAGAAAATGCTTTAGCGGCTTGAAAGATTTATGTGAGGGAGCAGGGACTCTGTATCTGTAATGTGTAAAGCATATTGATCAGGTTTATTGGGTTAAAAGAAATTCGAGAATGCACAAGTTCAAGTGAAAGTGGATTTCAGATGCTCTACATTTGAACATTCATTCATTCCATTTCACGTTTCAGCCATACTGCCGCTGTCACGCCCACACACAATTTTTTACACACTTCTGAATTCATACATTTTATACCCAAGTTTACAAGAATCCTATATATAAAATTCTATTTTAATTATATTTCGCTCTGTAACTTTTGTGAAAAAAATTAAATAAAGTACATTTCCAGCCTAAACATTTCTTTTTCTTGGAAAATTCTATTTGTAGTTTAATTCTACTCTCTAGTGCAATTTTTCCCCCATTGTATTGAAATCTTTCCATTTTAGGCCACAGGCATGTCACTGCATATCATCATGGTATGGTTGTATACACGACAAACACAATTTGAATTTGAACAATATTCTTCACTGCGGCTACCCCAAAGCCCCAGGGTTCATCTTGTCCTCTCAGTGAGAATTTAGATGAAGAATTTGTGCGAGAGACAGACTCTTGTTCATGGGTGAAAGGGAAGAACTGCGTGGCAGTGTTGTACCTACACGCCATATCTTACCCTTTTTTCTTAATATGTATTTTTTAAATATACTGTTTAGTATAATTTCACTTCACACATTCTGCACATTTTGTGTAATTTGTATCTATCTCTCTTGTAAATATATATGCAGTGGCACCTCGGATTGCGAGTAACGTGGTTTACGAGTGTTCCGCAAGACAAGCAAAGATTTTGAATACATTTTTAATTGGAAACCGAGCGAAAGTATTGGTTTACACAACATTGGGTCTTTTAGTAGCGTTGTGCGTAAATGTTTTGCTGCTTGAGCGTAACTAACCTAACTTTAATTTTTCTCCTGAATTTACAAAATTTTGTAGACTCTCAATGTGGGTATTACGTAGGGTGCACATTTACATGTCGTGACACCCACAAAACGCCATAAAAGGTCAAGAGCACAAAATGAACGACGAGAGTAAAGCCTCACAGACGTGGAAGTTATTTAAGATTCACTTCTGCACCAATAAAAACATCAAGTACAAGCTAAATAATATCAATAATCACGAACACTAAGGCTTGAGGTATTTGTTTACGGCTCACATCTCCGCAAGACAGACCGGCCAATCCTTCGTTTATGCGGCGCCGTTTCTTTTGTCGTAATTGAATAATTCCTTTTATTTAACATAATTTATAGGTTCGAATGACTCACTTTCTTAATTTTAGATTTTTAAACGTTTAAGAGGAGTGGAACCCGAGGCTTTTTTGTACCGTTGTAGCCCTCAAGGTTCAAAATGTTAGGAATTCCGAGAGGCTTTTCTGCTCACCGTGGCTGTAAATAGTGACATAAGCATTTCACTGCATATTATACTGTGTATGGTTGTGTATGTGACATAAAATTTGTAATCTCACAGCAGCCAAACACAAATAGATTCAATGCAAAGTTCAAAATGTTACAACCCTGGCCCTTAAGATACTGTAGCGTTCTTTTCAAGCTCAAACATGCCTGGCTGTTCTCATCTTCTTCTTATTTTTTTGCACCAACAAACCCCTACCCCTTATCCCATGTTTATTTTTTTCACTATTCTGTCGCTAGCAGTTTCCGACATATTCACACCAAACTGTGTTAACTTTGTTTACCTTAGAATTTTCTTAAAGTTGTGGGTGAAAGCGTGACACAGTTTATGTATCAGGTTGTTTTTATACAGCATATTACATCTCTCTCTCTCTCTCTCTCTCTCTCTCTCTATGCCTGACTGAACCATTTCTAATCATGCAGAAAATGAAAGGTGGCGTATTAATCGTGTTTATAACAGCCTCTCTCATTGGGAGTTCTTTGGGACTTCTGGGTGAGAATGATGTCACTGTTTATTTAAATGATGATGTTAGTTCAGACCTTAGTGATGACTTTGCAAAAAATAAAAAATAAATAAATAAATAAATAAATAAATGTAAACAGATGTAAGTAAACTATATGCACATTTATTAAATAAAGGAATTGTTGGTTTTAAAAGTAGGACAGTTTTGCTCTACAAAATCTACTAGGGGGTGTGGTCAAAAACAAACAATAAGCTTTTACCTAAGGTTATAAAGTTATCATACATACCATGTTACACATATTATTAGGCTTGTACAGACTGTACGTGATATGCTTCTTTAATGTTTTAAATAATCATGACATAAGTTTAAACTATGTAAATAGGTTCATTAATTATTCTGTAATATAATTTTATTATAACTAGGAATTAAACATTTATAGAACCATGCTTAGGTCTACCACTTAAATATGCACATCTTTTTATTGAATATATAGTATTCGTATAATTTTTTTAGATTTACAATTTTGTCAAATCCACTAACAGATGCAAAAATATTAAATGTTTATATTCAATTCAGATTTTTATTTCATCTTACAGAGTTTGAAAAAAGATTTGCAAAGAAGACGCTGTTATTGGTGCAATTGCATGAAGTGATTAATTTGTTAAAGGACTATACAGACCAATAGCCTTGTCTATTGTTCTTACTAATATAAATACACACAGGATTAGAATGAATTTACTGTATGTGTCTGATGATTTTTTTTTTGTCATTGAAATTTTATTTGCTTTATGTGCTACAAAAATAAATATTGTGTTTTGGAGTTTCTTACTTGTTTTCATTGTTATAATTATGAATTTGTCATGTTACTATATATTTTGGGGTTCACTTACATTTAGGCATTTGGCAGATTCATGTGCTTGGTGTTGTTTTTCTAAATTTCAAGTTTTCTTTCAAGTTTCTGAATTTTTTTTATTGTGCTTTTTTTGTTTATTGTGCTTTTTGTTGTTGTCAAGTTTTCTGAAACTTGATTGTCATGTCATTTTTTATTTTTTTTATGGGGTTGTATTTCTGAAAATATTCATTAAGATGTTTCTGAGGTTGTATTTATTTATTTATTAGTTAAAACTGAATTTTCTTTGTTGTGTGTTTATTTTTATCTTACATTCTTTTTACTTATGTTTTTTGTCACACTGTCCTGTTTTGGAAATTATTTTTGGCTTCTTTTTTTACTATTAGAGGTGCTATTTAAATACTTGTAATCAGGGTTTTTTTTTTTTTTTTTTTTTTTGGAGACGGGGAAGTTGATTGTTCAGTGTTTTTTATTGCTTTCATGTTTTTGAGTTTGTATTTCAGAATTTATTGTAAAATTCTAGAATTTTAATTGTTGTGCTTTTTTTTTTTACTTATATAGTTTGGTTTTATTATCATATTTTTGAAACAGTTCTCATGTTTTTGTGGGGTTGCATTTCTGAACTTTCTGATGTTTGTTGTGGTGTTTCTGCGTTTGTCCTTGTGTATTCGTTTACACATTTGTGTGTGTGTTTTTGGTCTTTGTTCCTATTTGTTGTCATGGTTTTAATTTCACTGTGATGTTTTTAAGGTTCTTTCACTTCTTTTCTGGGTTGATTATAATTTTTGGAGTAACTGTATTTTTATGGTTGTCTTTATAAATTTACTTTGTCTTTCTGGTTTTGTTTCTAGTATTTTTTGGTTTGTTAGTGTGTTTTTCTCATGTCCGCTCTGGTGCTTTAAGGAAATTATGTTTTATTATTTACAGTAATAATAAATTCCTGAATGTATCTGAGTGTATTGATCATCATGCTGCAGGCTATAAGTAGTATTAGGTGCAGTGTGTGTGTGTGTGTGTGTGTAATGCTGTAGTGCGGTACCTTGTCTGAGTGGAGCTCGGGATCCTCCTGGCAGAGTCGGTACAGGAAAGACTTGGGCTCCCGACACAGAGTTTGCGCGGTTGTGAGAAAGTAAGTGCCCCCCACGTTGAGCCTCACCCACCGAGACGAGCCGGCGAGCTTGCACGCGGACGGACTCGGACCCGGAGCCGCGGCGCCGGTGTCCATCTGTCTGTCTGTCTGTCTCTGTCTCAATGTCTCCCAGAGCGCGCGAACCGGAGCGTCCCGTTCCGACCTCAGCCGGTCCGTGTCACATTGAGTTTCGGGGGGAAAAAACTGGATGCAAAAGTGTGAACAAGTTCAAGCTGATCGCATGTCTGCTCTGATTCTCCACACTAGAGCGAGTGAAAACACACACACACACACACACACACACACACAGTATCTCCTGGAAGTCAGATCGGGGTTGCCAGATCAGGCAGAATCCCTCTCGCTCTGTGAGACGTCCTCTCTGGATGACGTCATCTCAGACTGAAATCTTTGTGATGTGATTTGTAGTAATTCGTATCTGATCTGTTGACGTTATTTTTTTTTTTGCTTCTCATGTGGGAAGTTACAGGTTGTTTGTCATGCTGACGTCACTCGGTGTCGTTGTGTTGAACAGCTCCAAGCGTCGTCCGGTTTCTCGGTTGTGTTGTCACTTACCACTTGTAAGCAAGATTTGACGTCACTTGTTGTTGCTGTAAAAAAAAAAAAAAAACCACCACCACGCCATGGCCTCAAAGCCTCAGAATGCACCACGGCTATATGAGGGGGGGGATCACAAAGTTCCGAGATTCGCACGCTACAGATCCGGTCGCTTTCACCGTATGTCGTGCTTTAGAATTCATTGGCCCCTGGGGACGAATTCTGTGAAGGCTGAAAAAAGACGATGCCCATGTGCTCGGTCGAGCTCCGGTCCTGCCTGAGCCTTCTCCGGTCGTGGGGATGCCGGGCTCTTCCCCTGCGTAGACTGTTGATTCGTCTCAGGGTCGTGCCCGTACACCCAAGTTTTGTCACCGGTAACGACCCTCGACATGAAGGACCCGTCATCCGGAGATCTCAGCAGACCTGGACGTGATGTTCTTTCTGCTCCAGGGTCAGCAGCCTGGGGACGAACTTGGCGGCAACATGTTCAAATCACACGTGAGGATCGCCCGGACTGTTCTGTACGACACACCGACAACGGCAGCAACGTTGCCAAACGGTATCGCCATTTTCGGGGGTTGAGCTCGTTAGAGGTCCTCCTGATCCCTCATCGTGTCCCAGTGATGTTCTTCCGCTACTGAAGTGCGCACGCCACTCAAAACACCTCGAGCAACTCGATCGATGCAGCATCGCCGTAACCTTGCTGAATATTGTTGAAAGTCTCTGTGGCAGATTTGTATTGGAAATAAAAATGTATTAGCAAACGGTTTATCCAGTTGGATGAATTGGAAGAAAACATGATTGATTGTCCTAGTGTTTTTGATGTTATTTTTTAAAACAGTCAGTTTCGACTGAATACTCTGGACAAAAAGTGTCCTGGTAATAGACAGTAACAGCACTGTGACGTTAAAATGCATGTAGCACTCGGCATTCCAGGTGTTCTAATAACTGTTGTTCACATTGTCGATCGCGGCGTGGGTGAAAGTAGGTGATATTAGCTGCCTGCCAAAACTCACATTCAAATCCAGTCACACGAGCACTTTCGGCAAGAAAACACATCTGATGGGCCCCCAAGTGGTGCAGTGGTAAAGTGCTCGTCCTGTCATGAGTTTGATTCCCGGGTGTAGTCAACTGATGTCAAACAAAACTAATAGAGATCGGTTCAAAACATGACAGATATGATACAGTTGGCGGGGTATCCAGGAGGTGTCCGTTACTATCAGAGGAACTGTCACTCATTCCAGACTTGCGTACTTCAATGTTAACACTTTGAGCTCCTACGCAAAATGTGTAACTGTTTTTCAGCAACATCAGGTCACTTTGGTACAGTAAGTCTATTATTGGGGAATCACACACATACTCACCAGAGACTGTGAGGCAACAACTCCATCAACACCAGCCTGTAATGTTTACACTGGTCTAAAGGTGCAAGTAAAGGACAAGTGTTGCTCGAACACTACTGTCCATGTTTCTCACACTAATGCTGCAGGTTCTGTAGGCTCCTTTTAATTGCAAGCACATATTTATGTGGAAAATGCTAATCCAGCATGTCCTACCTGGAGAAATACACACATCAACAGTCTACCTATGATTCACAGGTCCAGCTCGTACCCCGTCAGTAACGCAGTGAGCCACCGCGGCCTCTCAATTGCAGGGTGATGATGCAGACATGATCATGATGGTTAGTGAGGAGAAACAGGAGAAGCGGAGCTTTAAAGCACTGCGTTTTGTGCTAAATATGGACAGATCACACCTGACATGCTACTGTACAACCACCTCGTCCGTGACCTCATCCGTGTCTTATGATACTTACAGTTTTAAAGCTTTGCTGAGTGCTACATTTGATTCACCTGTGACACAGAATGAAGGAAAACACTTTTAACTAAGCCATTTTCTCCTGAAAGCACCAGTGACTCAGTGGTCTGGCAGTCAGCTCCGACCTGTCAAGTGGATTAAATGCCTCATATCTTCATATATGAATATACACAATACTGGACCATTAGAACTAGTGCTATTAGCTAAAAAATACAGAGGTGATATAAATGTTTCTAATATGAAAGTCCTCTCAGGCACTGTTTGGGCTTAAACAGCATTTGAGCTTGCTGCCCCCTTTAGGCCAGTAGAGGCATTGTCACTGAGACTCTGGTGTAAATGTCAACCCTGTTGTGGAGCGCTCCAGAGAGATGGCCCTAGGGAATATTAGCCCAAGGAATATCTGCATTTACTCAAGTACAGGATTTGTGTACTTTCCCCACCTCTGGTTATCAGCTATGAATAAAGAGAAACAGTCAGAAGAAATTGCAATGTAGTCAATGCAATTAATGGCTTTATTATTTATTATAATTATGCATTAATTTAAAGTGTGTAGCATTTGGCAACATCTGTTGAGTACAGTGGTTTGTGTGTTTTTTTTTGTTGTTGTTTTCTTATATGTACAAATTTAGAATATGTTCTACACATGTTCTGAAATGAGAATGGATCAGATATGAAGCTCCAGTGAGTGCATTACATATTAGTGTGTCTCAAATGGTGATGTCTTCTCACTCTGGCAACATCAGGGTGTCTATACTGGGATACTTAACATCAGGTCTTCATTCAGTTTAACTAAAAGAAACAGCTAGGCATTACGGAGGCTGTGTTAGTGCTGGAAAAAAGGACATGTTGGACAAAGATCAGATTTAGAAACATGGACAGGACACATAGGGCAGGAAAACAAACGAACAAACAAAAAAGACAGGAGGCGAAGTTTCTGTCGGCCTAAACCCCTACATGCTTTATTTCAGTTCTAGGTGGCGTCAAGCTCGAGAGCTGGACGAGGAAAAATACACACAGCGCCAAACGCAAACGCAGGCTCCGTCCACATGTGCTCACATACACACACTCTCATTCATTCACTCACTCTTTCTGTCTCACTCACAATGCGTGCGCACACACACGCTCGCGCAAGCATGGGCCGGGCCTGTGATTGACAAAGGCTTTAAATTATCAGAATATGAGTCGATCACTGAGCAAATAGAAAATGTGTATGATATAGTAAGAAGAAAACAAACAAACAAACAAAAAAAAATGAACAAAGAAAAAGCTGTAAAATATCATAGTTTACAATAATTCTTCACATTCAAAGGCTTTACATTTCAAAAAACATACACAGCAAGGCCCTCGAACGTGACTTCAATCCAAATATGATTCTCATATATTAGAATTTAAATAACACAGAGTAGCCGGGCCTCCGAAACGGAGACGAGCCCGAATAACCTTATATAAGAATAAAAATACAAAACCCGGATCCAAGAGTCGCCTCGCCGCACTCGCCTCCAAGTTCAATATTACATCAACTATACATCACAGTCATCAGTTACCAACCAGGAAGAGGAGACACACCCACACGCTCATACACTCACTCACTCACACACACACACACACACACACACACACACACACACACACACACACTCATCTCCTTCCTGTTAAAAACGCCCAAGTGAAAGAAGGAACCACATGTGCATACACACATACACACAGTCAAGCATCCAATCATCATCTCTCTCACACACACACACCTGATCATGTCTCCACTCAGAAACATACGCAAAGTCAATATCCCATTGCAGACGATTTGAAAGGAAAACAAAAACAAAAAGAAGTAAGAACTGAAAATCAGTCGCGCTGTTGGCTCAGGGCCTTGTGAGGGAGAAGGGGGTGGAGGGGTGGTGGATTACCCTCAGAACTACGTTACCCATAGTTCTGCACTGAGGCGATGATTGCAATGGTTTCCTGTCTCTTTTTGTTCAGTTTCTTTTTTGGGGGGATTTTTTGGGAAGAAAAAAACAAAAAACAAAAAAAACAAAAATAAACACAAAACCACCACATCCTCCAATCAGATCAGCTAGACCAGCTACTGCGGCCAATCAGGGCAAAGGACCCGCCTTAACTCTATACGCAGACCAATCAGACAGACAGGACACACCCCCTGCGTTAACATCCAGAAAAGGGAAGAAAAACGAAAAAAAAAGTGGAGAAAAAAAAAGAGAGAGAGAGAGAGACAGACGATGAGAGTGAGACAGCGATGGAGGTGTGTCTGTTCTGTGATTGGTCGAAGGGGTGCTGGGGGGGGGTTTGGGCGTGGCCGTGAGGGGGGAGCTCCTATACACTGGGGTTCTGGTGTTTATGGTAGATCTTCCTCCACACTTCTTGAATCTTCTTGCACCATTTGTCAGCGTTGCCACTCGGGTCCATCAGGTAGTAGGTCCGGTTCGGCTGAAACGGGTTTAAAGTCACGTTAATCAGAATGATAATGATCATAATAATAATAACTATGGAGTCTGAAACGCTGTAAGAACTAAATGCTTTTTAGTGAAGAGTGGTCTTTAAACGGCATTATGAGTAGCCTCAGGGTGCAATGGTGCGAAATACATTATAATGCAGTGTTGGATTATGAGAGAGAGAGATAGAGAGAGAAATAGTGTGTTTCGAAAAGGGAGATAGAAAGAAGGGGACAGTGTTAGGGTGAGATGAATAGAACAGAGAGACAGAAAGCAAGCAGGAAAGAATGAAATAAAGCAAAGATGGAAAAAAAAGCAAAAACAAAAAAAAAGAGCAAGTGACAAGATGAGAGTAAGACACAAAAAAAGGTAGGAAATAGAAAAAGCATGAAAGGAATAAAGTAATAGGAAAAAGAAAAAAGAATGAGATGAACAGACACAGATAAAAAGAAAAACAGGAGACAAAACAGAATAGAGGCAACAGAAAAACAGGCTGGAATACAATATAAGAGTGGGACAAAAAAGTATGACAAGAAAATAAGTTGTCAAACAGGAAACAAAGAAAAGAGGATAGAGAAAGAAAAAAAGAAAGAAAGAGGAAAAGAAAGAGGGAAAATGAGAGGGATGGAGAGAAAGGAAGAGAAAGAGATATGATGAAGAATGAAAAAGGTAAGAAAGAAAGAAAAATAGTAGACAAAGAGAGAGAATAAAAGACCAAGGGGCAAAGAGAATGGAGAGAGACAGGAGATCAAATTCAGAGGGAAAGAATGAAGAGAAAAATACGTAAGAGAGAAAATGAGAGCAAGAATAAAGAAAAGGTTTAAGCAGAAAGAAAGAAAAAGACAGAGACAGAATGACAGAAATGAGCGAGAGGTTGAGAGAAGCAGAAAGACAAGAATGAGAGTGAGGGCGAGAAAGAAAGATGAAAGGGAGGAAAAACAGTAGGGACAGAGAGAAAGGGAGGAAAAAGAAATGGAAAGAAAATAAGAATATGACAGGAAGAGGAAGAATTAAAGAAGGTTGGGGAGATAAAAATAAATAAATAAATAAAGCTGAAAGTGAAATGAAAAAGATTTGCAAGCGACACAGTGTGTGTGTGTGTGTGTGTGTGTGTGTGTGTGTGTGTGCGCGCTTACCGTGTGAACGAAGAAGGTTTTGAAGTTCTTGGCCTCAGGCCGTAGCTCCGGTGACCAGGGGATCTCACCCTTCAGGACCTTGTTCACCGGATCAACATAGTACAGGTGAGGACCTTCAGTCAGCAACAGCTGCCTGCGCCGTGCAAACAGACCCTACACACACACACACAGTTACATCATCACAATCATCCTGTTACACACACAACTAGATCACCACTGATGCGCTTCTTTTTGTATGAGGCTGACCTTGCGCTTGTCGACCGGGCCCATCTTCAGGATGAGGTTATTCTCCACAAACTGGTGCCTGCAGAACACAGCGTGTGCACAAACACCAGTCAAACACCTCTAAAAGATTTATACAATTTGTGTGTCTGTGCGCGCGCGTGTGTTTTGTATATACCATGGGTTTGCTGCAGTTTGTTTGTCCAGCAGGAGGCGCTTCTCCTCCTCGCTGAACTGCAGGTCCAGCTCCATGCTGTTGCTGTCCAGCTCATGGACGTGGATGAACTGATCCACGCTGGGGGCGGGGTTACAGACAGGAAGCGGACTGTCTGACGGTTCTGACAGCGAGGGCGAGGGGCCGGGCTGCGCCACCTGCATGCTGCTGAACTGGCTTAGGAGGTCGTCGTACTGAGACAGAGACAGACATCATGATGCAACAATGTTTATGAATTTATGAGCAGGAACAATCTTTTTATCTCTGGTTGTGTTACGTGTGTGTGTTTGTACGTGTGTGTGTGTGTGTGTGTGTGTGTGTGTGTGTGTGTGTGTGTTTACATTCCCGTAGCAGTCCTCATCATCCTCGGACATGGCAGGCAGGTAGGGGGTAAGCTTGGGCGGAGTCTGCAGGTGCAAGTCGTCCCAGCTGATCGACTCAAAGAAAGGGTGGGATTTCAGCGGCTCGTATCCGCCCATCTCCTCGCAGCCAATCCGCTTGCAAGGATCCAACAACTGTGAGATTGAGACAATTTTAAATTTTTTTAAGAAGAGGGTCAGTATTTCTCACAGTGTCGCTTGGTGTTAATGATGATATGCAGTATTCTCTTTAATAGGCTGTATTTTAGTAATATTGATTTTTTTTACTTAGGTCTTGCAAATAAACACAGGACACTCACCAGAAGTTGTTCCACTAAGTTCTTGGCTTTGGGGAAGAATTTCTCAGGAAACTCGTACTCTAATTTAATAATCTTCTGGAATATAAGATACTCATTTCTGTAAGACAAAAGAAGAGACACGATCATGTTTCTCTCAGTGGAATTATATACATGTTAGAATCCGAAGCAATAATCCACACAGGACATTGTGCTGCCTACCAATGTGTAAATAGTTTAAAGTGCACCACCAGCAGGATTATAGAGGAACAGCAACATTTTACCACCTCAACTACCATATAGAATTTGAAGTGTCTGGCGATATGTGAATTGCCACATAAAAGACTTGCAATTGGTTACTGAATCGTTCTTTTCTTCTGTTATCTTTGTATAGTTTATTTTCTTAAAATTACACAACGCATATCATTGAGGCACTGTCCTCATTTTGATTTGGTTTAAACAAACAAAGATTTGAGAAATTGTTTCCTGGAAGCGTTAAAAACCACCGCCAGGGAGCACACGATATATCAGGATACCTCGGTGCTGATTCGATTTGTACTGACAGATAATTTGCTTCTATCAATCTGCTGCCTGGTACCGTCTGTATAGTTTAAAGTGAACCACCTGCAGGATTATAGAGGAACTGCAATGGTTTTTCCACCTCAAATGCAAACACGTATATAAATGAAAAGGAAAAAAAAAAAGAGAATATTTGGAGCTAGTTTGGCGAGACATGAATTTCCACACATAACTGAATATATTTTTCAGTATCTCTACCCCTCTCTACTGTTTACACTGAAATATAGTTTCACAGGTTATTGTAAACACATCAACTTGAATGTTTCATTATAACATTCTTTTTATCTGACAAATTAGAAAAATTCTAGTAATAAATACTATTTAGTAATCGATCAGCCATGTTCTCACATTCAGGAAGTGCAAACACACACACTTACCCCGCTCTGAATGGTGGTAGCCCGGCAACCAGCTGGTATATAATGCAGCCTAACGCCCAGAGATCCGAACTGAAGAAGTAACACGGGTCGTAAAAATAAGTGTCATATTAAAATTAGTCAGCAGGTGTGTCAGTACTTGAACGTGAAACGGTACCGTAACCAAGTGCTTACCTCTTACAGGCCGATTTCTCTGTCAGTAACTCTGGTGAGACGTACTGAGCCGTACCGACGAATGAATTCGCCCGAGCTGTGAATGAGTGACGAAAGTAAAAACAGTCAGAGGTGAAGCTGAGGATTTTACCTTTCTCTGACACGCAATTAGTTCTGTGGTTATTTGGCAACACAACTGATGTAATGTAAGAACATGAGAACAACTTATTTTATAAATGTTTACAACACTGTTACTGATATTTTTAGATAAAAAACAAACAAACAAAAAAAAACAAATATAAACAATATCCACCCATTTAATAAATTATGTTATAACTGAGGGCGAATTAATCAGATTATTACTGCATGTAAACTGAGTCACGTTAAATGAGTACTAACTTCTATACGCGTGCGCGCGTGTGTGTGTGTGTGTGTGTGTGTGTGTGTGTGTGTGCGTGTGTGTGTGTGTGTGTGTGTGTCTTACCCTGCCTACTGTCAGAAGAAAGCTGTTTGGCTGTGCCGAAGTCTGTGATCTGAATGTGCATGTCTTCGCTGAGCAAAATGTTCTCTGGCTTCAGATCTCTGCAGAAACACACACACACACATCAGATGAGTTCCACACACACGCAACATATTATGTGTTTATCCAGTGATGTGTGTGCTCTTTGGCGCTTCATGACTCTGACCTGTGGATGATGCCCTTCTGGTGCAGGTACTCGAGCGCGCAGACGATCTCGGCCGAGTAGAACCGCGTGCAGGTCTCGTCGAAGGAGCCGATCTTGCGGATGTACTTTAATAACTCGCCGTTCTTAGCGTAGCTCAGACCGAAATCTGCTTAGTGCTCAGGAAATATGTTCGCGATGGTACATCACACATCTAATATATAAGCCATGTTATTAATACGGCGGAACCTTACGAAATTTCATCCATTCTGGAGGCGAGTTCCTAATGAGAGATTCCGTATTGCGAAGCGCATTTTCCCATAGGAAATAATGTAAATGCAGACAATCTGTTCCAGATTATTCCACCCAAAAATATAACCAATATTACCCATTTCTAACACTATAATCATATTTTGCATATAAAAACAATAAAAATTAGGGGTGCTCCGATCAGGATTTTTGGGCCCGATCACCGATCTCTAGAAGCTGTATCGATTCCGATACCGATTCCAATACCGGAATCGGTATTGATATTCTGTATCAATACCGATTCCGATCACCGATTACAGGGGTCTACTCGAAGTCTTATCATGTAGCATTATTTATTAAACTATATCCAAAACAATGTAAATTAAGTATTGAAATTACAAGAAGAGGAATATCATGAATTGACAACTGTATTTATTGGCAAGCAACATGTGCAACACGTCAACTTAAAACATAGCAGCCTGTGCTTGGTTAGTAATTGGGAACAGCTTAGAGCTCGACAAATACAACTTTCCTGTAGATTGTTTAAAATTAAATAAAATAACAGACAAGTGGCACGTGAGTTGCCGGAAGTTCTGCAAGAACCGCAAGCATCCGTGAGGGCCATCCAAAATATTAAACGTTTTTTTTGAACGGAAAGATAGAAACGTAATCACATCGCCAAAACTCGCGGTGAATCATGATGAACCGTACTTACGGTTACCGAGCAAAACCGCGACAGCTGATTGAGTGGCGGTGCGCGACTCTCCCGCTCTCTTAGCGCTAGCCAATTTTGAAAACTGCTCGTGTTCCTTTACGTGACTAACCTTCAAATGTCTGGTGAGGTTCATGGTGTTAAAATGCTTTGGGTGCTTCCCGCCTCGCGGAATTGGCTTGTTATACAGGTTGCAGATTGCTAATGTATTGTCTTTTTCACACAAGACGTAGAATTGCCAGACCGGTGAAGCCATTTTATCAGCGCGCCAAAAAATTGTCTCGCGAGTTTTGCGTCAGACTGCCGATCAAACTTCCCACAGCAATTATCGGCTGATTATGATCGGCGACCGATCAATCGGAGCACCCCTAATCAAAATATTCAGAAGACATGTAAATGAAGTCAAATATGAAATTAATAAACATTAAACCTCAATTAACCTTAATTTATGATTCCTCTGAACTGAAAACGGCTGTTTTATTATCGCTGCCCTCCTTGATAACATGTAGCACAGCATATACTGTATACTTTATAACCTCCTCCCGTATGATGTCCCGCCCCATCAGTTGTTTTGGTTCTGCGTTTTTACTCTTGCTAGATTTTCTCTCCAAATCACGAGGGGAATCCCGGTGACGCAGGGTCAGCTGATCATGTTTAAAGAGAAGCCGCTGAGGGGGCAGCGCTCCATTGTTGTTTGTACAACCCTATAAAAATCACGAGTCACACTTGGGGGGGAAACTATTCTATAAAACATCGACATGAGGTTACTGCTGGCGCACCCTGTATAAGCTCTTGCTTTGTAGTGTCACCAAGGATACAGAGCTTCTCCTCGTCCTGGAAGGTGAAGTATAGTTTGACGAAGAACGGGTGATCCAGGTTGGACATCACGTCCCTCTCCCTTTTCACATACTGCGCCTTGTTCTCCTTCATGATGTGGCGCTTCTCCAGGATCTTAACTGCACACACACACAAAAAATCTCAGATAACATTACACTTCCGGAAGGAGGCTAATTTATACAACTGGACTGACACACTGGACTGTCGTCTGTGCAACATTTAGATAAAGTAGTTCTAGTGGGATGTTTGGTAGACGACAAGCTACTGACAAAATGTCACTTAAAGGTGGAGCTTGACGCACTGTTCTTTATTTATTTTTTTTTATATCTAGGGCATGATAAAAAATAAATAATAATAATAATAAGGGTTTAAGATGTGGTCTGAGAACACCTGATGCGGTTTGGTTGAAATCATGTGACAATTCCTTACTTGCGTATTCTTTCCCCGTCGAGTGTTCTTTCGCCAGGACAACCTACAACACGGAAAGACAACAAATACAAAATTAAAATCCTATTCCATTCCATTCACCAGAGTCCCTTTATCTATTTATCCATCTATTCATCCCTTCCTCCCTGCTCTCTCTCTCTCTCACACACACGCCATTTGCATTAAAGCTGTCGTTATGGGAGAAGACTGAAGAGCTTTTCATCATTGCTTAATGACACAGTGAGAACGAGTGGGTCTGTCTGTGGGCGAGTATGAGTAAGAGACCAGAGCAGGCGATTTGTAAGAGCGAGCATGTGCGCGTTGCTGTTTTTTAAAATATTTATTTTGTAATAATTCCTTTAAGGTCATTAAAGTAATCCTATACCTAGAGCCACTTGAGTCGCCCTGCCGAATTCTTGATTCTGATTGGTCAGAAGGTGTTAATTAAATTTTCCATAACTGCCCTCACAAGATATCTCAAAAGGCGGCTATTAACGAATTACACTTCGACTTTATCATGGTATTATAGCGAGGTATAGAAACTAGAGATGGGGTCGGGGCGGTTCAGTTAGGTATGGAGGTTCTTTTGTGCGGCAATTCATGTATCGTCACGCTGACTTCTTTTTGTATTTTTGTTTGCATGTAAGATGGTAAAACATTGCAAGTTCTTTATATTCCTGAAGGTGATCTAAATTCTACACACATTGGCAGGCAGTAGAGCATCCTCCGGGGTAGTTTGTTTGGAAATGTAACAAAAGCTTAACCCTCCTGTTACCTTCAAATTTACTAACATTTTTTACCCCTGGGGTCAATTTGACCCCAACAATTTTAACCTTCAGAAAATTCTAATAATTAAAATTGTTTAAAAACAATTAAAAAAGCTTATGTATAAAAGCAAAAAAAAAAAATTGTAATCATTAATTTTGAGGCTTTAAACATTGAATCGGGTCAAAATGACCCCAAAGATAATAGAAATTCAACCAAAATAATATATATATATAAAAAAAATTTTTTTCCCCCTTAAAAAAACGTAGGTATCATAATAATATCGTATCAGGTAGTCCCTGGCGATCCCCATCCCTAGTAGAAACCATACATGGATTTTTGAACTTTTCGTGAGTTTTGAGTACAGGGTGCGGTATTCTCTATTGATGCTGGGTGGCGCCTTATACAGATAGGACCATCTGTACATTATGTTCTGTCCCCATAGTAACAACAATACGATAGTCAGAACAAAATACTATTAGAAAGGCAATACTGTAACTTTTTTTTTTTCCAAGCGTAAAAAAAGTGTAATTCCACGTCTGGAATATACAATTCTGATATTTTAGAACACTGATCAAATTTATTTTTGCTTAGACAGTAAATTCATGGATTGCGAGTAACTTAGTCTGAGAGCGTTTTGCAAGACGGGCAAAATTTAAAAATACATTTGAACATTATAAACTAGCAAGTACTTGACATATGAGTACTGTACTACGTATACGCTTTGCGTCACGTGATCACAACTGAGGCAATGGTTCTTCTCTCTCTCTCTCTGTGCGGGATTATAGATAATCGTCACGCAGTACGCATGCGTCACTCATATAGTCAATATCTGAGTGCGCGTGTACTGTTTACTATAACATTGTGACCCCGTGTGTGTGTGTGTGTGTGTGTGTGTGTGTGTGTTTGTACGCGTAAAGTAAAAGCAAGTGTCATTAGAGAGGTTCCTTGTTAAAGATCCAGAGTCTCTCTCTCTCTCTGTATGTGTCAGAAAGCAGTGATTCTGTTAATGTGTGCGCACAAGTGAGTGTTGTTAGAGAGGTTCCTTGTTAAAGAAGTTTTCCAACAGAGAAGTGTCCTACATAGTAGCCCCCCTCCTTCTCGTCTCCCATCTTACTTCAGCTTCACACACACACACACACACACACACACACACACACTAACGGAAACACTGCTTTGTTGAGATTATTTTCAAAAGTAAAGTGTAGGTTCACTTTGTTTTATTTTTACTTTATATTTTGTATTAATTATTTGATGAATATTTTTGAGCAGTAAAATGAATCATCTGAGTTTCCATTATTTCTTATGGGGGAAATTCACTTTGATATACGAGTGCTTTGATATACAAGCATGTTTCCAGAACAAATCATGCTGACAATCTGCAAGGTTTAACTATATAGCGAGTTTAACAATGAACACTGTCACAAAGCAGTTTTACAGCATAAAAAAAAGGAAACGGTCAAGGAAATGGGACTAAATTTTATTCCTCAAATTTTAAATTATATTTATCAACATCCTGAGATGGCAACAGGACGAAACTTTGAGAAGAGCCAGACTCAACAGGGAACCCATCCTCATTTGGGGGATATCAGATAAATATGGCAGGGGACTGATTTTACACTAGAACAGAAAATTTAACATGATGATGAATGTAATGATTACGCAAATGTACACAACGTTTTATTGACTTGAGGCTGACTGAACTTGTAAGAATTTGACGCGCAACACTTCCACACTGAGTCTAATCCATCAGTTGCATCACCTTTACTGCAACAGAGCTGAAATTAGAAAATCACTTCCTTTTGACAAATTTCTACAACCACGAACACACACACACACACACACTACCTATTCATCAGAGCGCAAAAAAAAAAGTCTCTGACTTGTTGACCCATGTTTCCGCAATTCAGAAGCAGAACATTTAGCTACAAAATTATTAAGAGTCTGGTCCCATTCCCTCATCTGTTTTTTTCAGTAGGAAATTAAAATGAACTAATACAAAATTCTCCACTTCTAAGATTCCACAGATGAGAATGTGGGCATGTCTTTGAGCCCATATATGGAATTTCGTAATAAGTAAAAATGAAATGAAAAATGAAAATGTATAAATAGAAACACTCATGATGTACAAAAAGATTTTAGCTCATAATCATACGCTGACACTAGATAGCGAGCTAACATAAACTTAATCTGTCAATGCGAAACAAGTGCTGGAGGCTGACTGGAACATCCGAAGCCTCTGAATCTGCTTGAACGTACCGTAGAGAAGGACCCCTCTCCCAGGATTTTGCTGAATTTGAAATCCTCGGGTCTCTTCTTGCGTGGCTGAGTCGGCTGAGGAGGCGGGGCCTGGCCCTCCATGCTGTTGCCGTGACGATGGGGTACTTCCTGCTGACCTCTTACCATGGATGGACACGGGCAGAGACCAGAGGAGTGGAGGGGTACGACATCGTACTGCACAAACAAACACACGAAGAGTCAGAGCATGAGAGTCAACAGTCAGTGTTTGACAAATCCAGTTTAAAGCAAACGCACAATAACCCGTCATGGTGAAATGTAATTTTAAAACGAGTTGTTAGCACTCTATTTTTCTTTTAGGTAAAATTTCAGGAGTTGAGTTGTTTACCTCATGGAAACAACTTTTTAGTAGTCAGCAAGGTTGAAATGTTGGTTCCAGACTCAACGATCCACATCTTACCAAAGTTTTACCACATTTCATGAGGAAACATTTTGTGTCATGCCGTTACCTCTATTTACTACAGCTGAATTCAGTCAGAAGGCGATTTACTTGTTAGGACGGCAGTTCTGACTCCCTGAATTTTCTAATACGTTATTCTTTCTATAGTATCAACATACACGGATGTACATGGAACACACATTTTAATATAATGTTTTATTATTATATATATATTTTTTATTATATATATTTTATTTAGTGCTGCACAATTAATCAGATAAAAAGTATATACTATACATTATTACAGGTAATAATAAACACGCAGTGGGTAATTTACATAGGGCTTTGTTCCTTTATTTGCGGCTAGCCTCGACAAATACAACTGCACACCAAATATTACATTTAATAGATGAATATTGCATTTATCAAATCATGCAACCCTATAGTGTCAGCACTTTGCAACAAAGTTGTGGAGTTTTGTAATGTGCGCTATGTGGAATTACGCTGCTCATTGTGCACATGTGGTGCAGAACATCAGCTGTTCCTTAATAATTACTATTAAATGCTATACGTATATATATATATATATATATATATATATATATAATAAATAGGAGTGCTCCGATTGATCGGTCGCCGATCATGATCGGCCGATAATTGCTTTGGGAAGTTTGATCAGCAGTCTCTATAATGGCCGATATAGAAAAGCCGATGAAATCAGATGATGAAAAACTTTTTTTGCGCGCTGTTAAAATGGCTTCACCGGTCTGGCAATTCTACGTGTTGTGTGAAGACAATACATTAGCAATCTGCAACCTGCGTAACAAGCCAATTCCACGAGGCAGGAAG
Organism: Clarias macrocephalus; assembly: GCA_011419295.1. Classification (NCBI taxonomy): domain Eukaryota; kingdom Metazoa; phylum Chordata; class Actinopteri; order Siluriformes; family Clariidae; genus Clarias; species Clarias macrocephalus. Next base: position 28,860 of record JAAGKR010005904.1, read on the forward strand.
CACCCAAAGCATTTTAACACCACGAACCTCATCAGACATTTGAAGGTTAGTCACGTAAAGAAAAACGAGCAGTTTTCAAAGTTGTCCAGCGCTAAGAGAGCGGGAGAGTTCAGCAACTCCCGCGCCGCTCACTCACTCAGCTGTCGGTAATTCCCCTATCTCACCTGCGCAGTTTCGCTCAGTGGCCGTAAGTACGGTTCATTATGATTCTCCACGAGTTTTGGCACTGTGATTACGCTTTCATCTTTCCGCACGAAAAATTAAACGTTTAATTTTTTTCTCGGTCCTCGCGGATGCTTGCGAACCTTGCAGAACTTTCGCCGACTCACGTCCCACTTGTCTGTTATTTTCTTTATTTTTATACAATCTACCGGAAAGTTGTATTTGTCAAGCTCTAAGCTGGATATAATTTCATCTCACAGTATGACGTAAAAAGTGGTGATGTCTGTTGTTACACAGTTGATAACGCTGCCTCCTGTTACATTCATTGATGGACGCAAAAGTTGATGCTGCTGCCTACTGCCCTCCTGTACAACATCGCCCGTTCGCAACACCGCCCGCCCATATAAACAAAGAAACAGAATTTCCGTTTTGAACAAGCTATATGGACAAAAGTATTTCCCAAAACCTGCAACGCCACTGAATCCAAATACATATACTTCAATACGGAGTCGGTCCCCCTTTTGCAGCTATAACAGCTTCCACCCTTCCACAAGATTTTGGAGTGTTTCTGTGGGAATTTGTGCCCATTCATTCTTTAGAGCATGTATGAGGTCAGACACTGATGTTGGATGAGAACGCCTGACTCGCAATCTCTGTTTCAGTTTATCCCAAAGGTGCTCGATGGAGCTGAGATCAGGGGTTTTTGTTAGGGCCAGTTGAGTTCTTCCACACCGAACTCATGAAACCATGTCTTTATAATCCGGAGTCATGTTGGAATAGAAAAGGGCCTTCAACAAACTGTTGCCACAAAGTTTGAAGCATAGCATTGTCCAAGATATCTTGGTATGCTGAGGCATTAAGATTACCCTTCACTGGGGATAAGGGGCCTGAGTGAAACACCTGAATTCAATAATCAACAGGTTTGGCCAAATAATTTTGTCCATATAGTGTAGATAGAAAAACGAGTATAACGTCATTAAACGTCAAAGATATTCATCTTAAGCAAAGAATCATACGACATCTTAGTTCAATAATTTCCTTGACACATCCTGACACAGTGCATTTTCTTCCTGTAATGGAGTGTAACTCACACAGGTGTGTTAGTTAAATGTCCTCATTCTGAAGTGAACGGCACACTGGAACCCAGCGCTGTCAGTTTGATTCAGGGCATCTGGGGACCTCAGTGTGTGTGTGTGTGTGTGTGAGTGAGAGAGAGAGAGAGAGAGAGAGAGAGAGTGGGGTGGGGCGTTCACGATTCTCAAACATCTCCTTACGATTCCTCAGAAGGTCGAACACACCCGTCCTCTTTTCCCTCTCTCTCTCTCTCACACACACACTTTCTATAAGGCACGAAGCTAAGCATGACAAATGAACACGAGACGTTTCGCTGCATCACGGTGATATTATCAGTGACACACACACACACACACACACACACAGCAGGAGAGAGACACACCGTGATGTGTGCTTCAAGTCAAAAGTCCACTCACTAGCCGGAGGCCTCGCTAACTCCACCACAGCTAACTAACTGACTGACTGACTGACCAACCAACTCAACTAACTAACTACCGCAAACACTCCGCGTTCCTTTTCTCTGAAAATGGAGAAGAGCGAAATGACGAAGTTTAATCTGTGTGTGTGTCATGTCAATTAGGCTTAGCCCCTCTAGCTAGCACAGAGCCCGGGTTAAGGCGTTATCTCTAATTGCTAATTAACCCCACGTCGAAATAAACGTCCAGTTAAACCACACACCTGGCGCAATGAGATGTGAAAGTTTTCTCTATTACTAGTTCAACGTATTTCTTAGGACTGTAACAGGAATTAGCCGATCTTATTAAGCTAGCTGCCGCAATTAGCAACCTAGCTCGCCGGACGTTCCTAAATATGTAACCCTGGGGATATGAGATAAAATTCTTGACAGCTACGCAGGTAAAATGATCTTAAATGAGACATAAATAATAGATATAACCCATGATTATAAATATTCATGTGACAAATTTAAAACACAACGGCTAATGCTAACTACTGTTATGCTAAAATAAAAAAGCTGGTATTTTTCATTTACCACCTGTATTTCGCTAAACCACGCCTCCTGCCTTAAGATTTCATCAGCACGAGCTGAATGTTGATTGGAGGACAGGTAAAAAAAAAAAGCCTCCAATCGAGGCGTTCCAAACCGGAAAACGGTTGCGGAATAAAATAACAAACCCGACAAGGTTAGCCCAGAGCAGAGAGAGGCTAAGCTGTGTTAGCCTTAGCCGCCGCGGTTGGACCGAAGGCCCGCCAGGAGAAAGGCTGTCTTAACGGGCGCGGTGCATGCCGCGCGAGCCGGTGGCTTCGAGCCAGCGCCGGGAACACAGCCCCGATACTCACCATCTGACTCGTGGCTCTTGCCATGGACGTTTTCCGCCAGTATTTAATCCGGATTAAATAATCACAGAGCCCGCAGTCATGGCCGCCGCAGCGCCTGCATTTCACCGCCGTGACGTCATTCCACAACAACGTTACCGCAGTCACGGAGAGGTGCGGACGCGGTGAGCTCGCGCGCGCCCTCTAGAGGAGATATATGGGAAAAACAGATGAGCGCGTTATACATATACAGTGGTACCTCTGCACATTAATTCAAATAAAGTAAATGAAGTAAAATGCGAAGTAAACAGACATTAAACCTCTTTTCACCTTAATTTATGATTCATCTTGGCACCGGCTGCTTTAAAAACAAAACTGAAAGTGGCTCCAGTTTCTTCTTGACGCCATGCTGGCTATCGTTGTTGGGACCCATGATGCTGTTTTCACTAAATCTTGCAAAAGAAAAAAAAACACACAAAAAAAGATGTAAGCTTGCTTCGCTTGGCTTTTCACACACACGTTCAAGTGTTGAACGGCTCCCAGGCGTATGCGCAAAGCCGGTTTTCGGTTCAGCACAGTTCGTTTGCTTGTATCCCGAAAATGCTTCGTATACTGAGGCAAGTTTCTCAATTTTTTTTTCTCCTTATTAATGGTGTCTTGGATATGAGCATTGGTGGCTCAATGGTAGGTTTCTCGCCTGCCCTGCAGAAGGTTGGGTTCAATTTCCACCTAACGCCCATACACCAGCCACTGGATGCAGTGTCAGTCCCAAGCCCAGAGTGTAGCATCAGGAATGGCATCCTGTGAAACTTGTATCAAGATATTGTGCGGATTGGATGGATGGTTGTCGCGACCACCCGAAAGACTAACAACAATGGTGTCTGTGAATTTCCAGAAACTATTATAGACCCCACACTCAGGCAGGACATGGTCCTGATAACATTCAAAAAGATCGAATAAAAAGACAAAAATCAAAGGCCCCATTCAGTCTGCCAGCCCAAACCTGATTTCTGGCATGTCCATATTAGAATCAGATTGGATTCAGATTACTTTTATGCTGTCTGAACAGAAAAAAAAACAAACACATATAATCTGGTTTTTGCAACCCATATTTAGAGGTGGTTTAAAATCAGATTCAGAAAAAAATGTAATTCCTAAAGATCTGATAAAAAATGGAGATGTAAATAAAAATGTACATAAATAAATACAAATTGCATGAATAATTGCATTACAAAATTAAAAGATTGCGATGTTTTAGAGCTTGTAGAGGGTCTTATTCTACTTCTGGCACTATTACCACTAATTCACTACCCTTGAATTTTCCGTGCACCTAAATTAACCATGTTATCAGGACGAGTGACTGGCTTGACCGCAGTATGGAAATAAAGAACAGTAGACCCTGGGCAGAGGATGAAGTGAAATGTCTGATAGCACTTTACAGAGACACATCAGTACAGGCAAAACGGGAAGGACGGTATACAGCATGAGGAAATATTATTCAGCATGCAAGCCTCCGGCTTCGTTACCACAGCAACCAATGCAGACAGGTCGACAATGTGTCAGATTTTTGGCTGCCAGCCTGAACAGAACCAAATCTGATCTGATCACTTTAAAATAACAGTGTGGACAGTCAGCCCTAAAGATCAGATTAGTGAAACAAATCAGATTTGCCTGCAGTCTGAACAAGGCCAAGAGTGTGAGCACCAATCACCCAGCCACCAGTCATGTGGGAAACAGTGTGTGACGATTACACACCCGAAACTCAGCGATGGTGTCCGAGTGTATCTCAAGATGTGTGACAAAACCAGGAGAAAGTGATACCTGCTGTGACGCATGTCTGAACAGGAGCTAACTTGTTCCTTGGGCGTTCCACAACAACAAACATATATAAACAAATGGATGGGAAAAAAAAAAGCAAAAGTGATAAACCAGTTTGTATATCATCAGAAATTTCATGAGAAACTAATCATGGGATAGTCACGATTACTCACAAACACATTGTCAGCAAATACACATTTCTTTATTTTCTAAAAAGACTAATAAGCAATAAATATTGATGACATTAAAGTACAGCACTCGAGGTCTCAAAAGCTCTTATAAAGAGGGACACCAATAAGTGCCTTATTCCTCTGGAATTATACAACAGATCATATAAACACACCCATCACTAATCATACTGTATAGTGGTGGTGAGAAAAATTTCAGAATACAGGATATCTGTTACCCGGTTCAGAATCGTGTACCGAAAGACATTAATGTTCATCATTATTGTTGAATTCATCTCCAAACATCATCATAATTAAATTGGTCTGTGTGAGAGTGAAACATGGCCCAGAAATATCCATGTTTAACTCTGTAGAGGTCCATCACACTTTAATGACTATTTTCTAGATGCAGAACTGTAGCTATTTCGTGTTAATTTAGCAACTGTGTCTCTGTGCTAACGTACATCTCCCTGTATTACTTATTAGACAGAACAGCAGCGACATCATGCTTTCACACAGAACACAATCTACATCAGCGCCCCGTCATGCTCCTTAAAGGTGTTTTTTCTCCCTCTGCTTTTTTCACCTGCTTTGCCCGAGCTCTAGCGTTTTTTTGGGTACGCACTCAATACATGTAAGTATTTCTTCACGAGTCTTCTTCACTTCTGTCATCTTTAACATTCTTTCTTTCTTTTATCTCATCCTCAACAGGTTCTTCCTCGTCCACCTCTTCTTCTTCTTCTTCTTCTTCTTCAGACGTCTCTGCCTCGCCGCTTTCAGTGTCCTCCTCTTCCGCTCTTAAGTGCACAAAAGAGTTAAGAAAATTAGCAACGTTTTCTCCCCATAGTAGTCGCCGAACAAACAAGAAACAAATTCATATGAAGTGACAGAATAGTGTTCGTATAATGAGCGCATTATTGATCCGTGTGTAAAATCATAAACAAAGTAAGTGTACAGTAAAGTGTTTGTTCTTACCGGAGTGGTCTGTTGAGGTTCATACACTCTCTCCCAGAATCTACGTCAAAAGGATCTGCATCAAAAACACACACACAAGCAAAAATTAAACACCAGTTTAAATAAACAGGATTACCAGGGACCAGACAACTCACCATCATCATGATACCTAGGGGTCGATTCGATTTTGTTACAATTATAAACAAACATGGCCAATAATGTGCTCTAACTGTGCTCCCTGGCAATACGTAAATAGTTTAGAGAGCACCACCTGCAGGATTATAGAGGAACAGCTTTTTGCAACCTCAATTATAAACAAACAAGAGTGAGTGGAAAATTATTTGCACTCTGGCTGTACAAGTGTGAGCAGACATGCATGGTCATGCGAGATCATGACGCCTTTGGATAGCGGTCCTCTGCGTTTATTCCGAAGTTTAGTCCTTAGCTCTTCAATAAGCGTCTCACTGTAACGAGAACTGTTGATTGCTGAACCTTTTCCCTAATAATGTTCCAATACTTCTGGCCCTTGAGAATCCCAGAAAACTGTAAGCGTTGATGAATTTTCCAGCTGATGGTTGACTTTTAAACTTTTTCTCGGTCGGCGATTGAGGATGTTTCTAGTCACTAGTAATGATTCTCTTTAAGAAACTTTCACCTTCCTTATAGTGTCAAAGTCCGAATGTTATTTGCGGACATTTAAACGCTTCTGTTTGCGCTCTTCTGCGAGTTGTTTAAGCATGACTTACACACTCAGACCACCAAAAAAAAAAAAAATCAGAAGTGGAACCTCAGTTTTTCTCTCTAACTGCAGGTACAAATGAACTGATAGAACAGGTTCACACCTGCACAGCAGTGACTGAGGAGACGGGAGTCTTGAAACAAAGCCAACAGAAATTAACATACTAGAAGTTTTTAAGATAACTGGAGTGTGGATAATTTTTGACTCACCCTCATATATAAATGAAAAAATATATATATTAAATTCATATTAAAAAAGTTTTTCGATTTGTCTCCATGTTGCAAATTCTGATGGAAATAATACAAGCTATTAAAACTACATGAATGTAAAGTCTGTAATCTTTTGAATTCTAAGAGAACCTTGATAAAATTGTGTTAGACGGGGAAAAAGTCTTTACCTAACTCTTCTTCCTCTGAGGGGGAGGACGTGAAGTACTCCTTCTCCACCCTGAGCAGCTCCTCCTCCGATTTGCAAGCGGCGTAGCTCTGTAGAAGTGTTTTATTCAGCTCGAGGAACCCCAGACCCCACTTAAACTTCCTCAGCAGGAGCACAGCCAGGTCCCGAAAACCTAACACACAAAAAAATGTACTACATGAACACAACACAAGAAATTAATCAAATACCGGCATGTAACATTGTACGGAAAAATAATCAGTGGCGAGATGATTACCTACGATGCAGAAGGTGGCCGCGTACGCCTCGACACAGCTCAGCTTGCATGGCTTGCCGTAGTTCACGGGATTTGCCGCCACCAAATAAGGCAGCAGCCTCGGGTGTGAGCCAATCATCTTACTGAAGGGCGTGTCCTCTAGCCTTGCCCACGAGCAGTCGATCACCGCGACGCCGCCTTCAACCACAATGTCCCTGATAAGCACAGATCAGACTAATAAGTACAGTAATATTAAACCTGATAAATGTGTGTGATAACTCCTGCGCAAGTACCCAAGTCTGAGCTATATTTAGTCACAAGTTCCAGCAGAGCTCACCTGTCAGCAGGTGTAACGTATCTGGTGCCCATGGGGCTGAGGACGAGGCCGTTAAAGCGCTGGTTGAGTCGGAGGCAGCGTACCAGACCCTTCCTTGCCAGCTTGCGTCCGGTACACCGCTTTGGGTCGCAGTGGCCCAGTTCCCACATGGCCAGTGGACACGGCAACTTCACACACTCCGCTGCCGCCTCTTCAGACTCCGCACTTTTACTTGCTGCAACACACACACACAGACAACTTTATAAAACATTTGTGACCAATTTTCATTCAATAATGAAATGGCAAAAAGTCTGACATACAGTTCTATTAAAAATAATAAACTCTCTACTAAATGTTTTTGGTTCACAGTAAAAAACTAAACATTTAGAAGAGTCAGAATTCAAACAGATTATCAGTCAAAAAAAAAAAAAGTGAAATACACTTGCGGTGGTATAGAACGGAACAAAAATTAAAAACTGAACACGCTACTGTAGACGTACACGTAGACCTTAAAACCCAGAGCATTTTAGCCCCCTTTTTTTTGCCATTCAAGGATTGCACAATATACAGGTGTGACATACTTTTTTTTTTCAGCACAACCAAGGCAACATGATAAATTGAATTTTATTTCTTTTTAACCAACTATACAAACATGACTGACTGAAAAATAATTAAAAAGGGTCACACACAATTTCTCACATTTCATACTCGTTACACCTAATTTCTTTTTGATTTTTTAAAGCTGCTTTACGACAACGACTATTGTTAAAAGCGTTGTATAAATAAATAAATTGAACATATTCATGGAATCTCATGTTTTTATGGTTGTTTTCAGTTGTGTCTGTGACTAAATAAATAATAATAATATGCACATTTTGAAAGATCTAAAAAAAATAATAACAATCTTTATTTTATAAGAAGAGCCTGTTCACTGTGTGAAAACGTGTTTCTCTGTGGAGCATGTGTGACCGTCAGTTTACTGTGTGTGTGGGGACACACCGAGCCTCTGTGTAATCTGTATCACAGACACCGATATCGTGATACTGATTATCCAGCAATATATCGTTCCAACCTAACAACAGGTGCCCACGGCACTCAAGTATCTCATATGTAACACACCCACCTTCCAAAACCTCGTGCATTTCCTCTGTAAAAGTTTCCAAAGATTTTCCTTTCATCTTGTGTCTCTTGTCCTTTCCCCTGTAGGTTTGTCTCTCGCTCTGAAACTGCTTTTTGCGCCCCATTGCTAATACTGATAACTCACGAGACAACTCACGAGACAGTCGATAAATCTTTACACCGTTATTTCGATTACTAACTATACACTAACGCTAATACTTTCTCGTTTCTAATGACTAATTAATATAGAGCCTATCTGAATCGTTCGAATAAATCTGAAAATCTAAAATAAAAATGTCAGCTAACACCTGACGTAGCAGACTAGAATGCTAACATGCTAATCTACGTCCTAACGCGCTACAGCTAGATTACCCGGATGTGATCCAGGATTCTGATTGGACTTCAAATCCGGTCTCAGAAATGTACTACATTTGTTTTAAATGCAATAAAACAGCTCGTTTTCATATTATTATTCGTGTTGTTAATAAAATAATTATATAATATTGAAAATTTTATATTTGTAATTAAGCAGTTGGGTCGCTGCAAATGTGTGTAGCACTTGAAGCTTCCTTCACTTGTTACCGGATTTATTGTGAATGAGGGTTTTCGAGTTGCACAGGAGCTTATAAACATAAGCTGATCATCTTTATTGTAATCAGTCGGATTATTATTTCAGGTTGAAGACCACGTACATGTCTGCCTGCAACAAAGATGTTAATAAACTTTAAACTAAAGACCTTCATCTTTTTTAAACTGTAATATCACAAAATTGTGTTTGGTGTGATGATGTTATATGGTATTGCTTTCCACTGGATTGGTGACTAAATATTTCAAAATGGTACAAAATATATATAGCTTATGGCAAGACTTTGAATCTATTGTCATTTCATATATATATATATATTTAAAAAGTTTATGTTTATGCCTTGTTTACACTAAGTTGTACTTCTTTCGTCGTCAGGCAAATTCCCCTTGCTGTCCGGAAATCAGCGGGTGAATCACAGATGCCAAATTGAAAAAGTAGATAAGGTTAAGATCAGTAAAAATATCCAGTTTAGAGTTTCTAATTAATATCTACTGGTGCAAGTGTTTGTTTACATTCAGTAAGTAGCGCATTACTAGCTTATTTTAACATACAGTAGATTATTAAATCTGGCATCTAACTGTTCATAACATTATTTTCACCTACTTATGCAGGTGCAGGCCAAACAGATATCTATAAATAAAAGTACTGGAAACGTTTCGTCTGTCCAGCGGTTGAAGGCACGCCTACAGTTTGATGTATGTTAAACATAATCCGATACATAACTACTCATAACTTCACAACTTTTTGATTGCATTTATGGCTACAGCCTAACCTCAAGGACTGGCAGAGTTTCATTAAATTCTGTCCAGCCGGTTTTGTGTGATGCTGTGACAAATTCTGGCTGGACAGACAGACCTAAAATTTTCTGAGATTGGTTTTGGGTCCTCAAATATATGAAACATAAAGATATCATTGAAAGAGAGCGTTCTGACCAATGTACAGACAAAATCTTTATTTCATTTATATGGATTATGGAAAACACTTGACGGGTTTCTGACTGGCTATTAATTCTGTCACGATTTAGTATCACTGTAATTGAAACAACACGAAAAATGGTCTAATGTAGAAAAAAAAAATCTATTACAAAACATTTTTGGTTCACATTTATTTATGTATTAATAATTCTTATAATAGAGCTAAAGCCTCGAGGACGATAAAAACAAAACAGAATAGTAAAGCCATTACATTTCAGGATGATATAATAAATGATATGAATTATATAATAATTAAAGAAACTCTACAAACATTGTGCAACGTTTAGGCTTCAGGCATTGAACGCACCTTCGGGTCACGTGATCAACACAGCGGCAATATGGCGGCGGTCGCGGAAAAACAAAATAAGGAAGTTCTGTAAATCGTGTACAGTTTTGTTGTTTTTATTTATTTTTTCTTAACATAAATGACATTCCAGCAGTTATGATTGCTGTATTCATTCGACAATATTTGCCGCTGCTGGCATGCCTCGGTAAGTGCTGTGTGATTACGCATTACTGGTGTTATGTTTGTGTGATTATTAGTTAGAACATTTAATAAAGGAATAATAACTTTGTTTCAGTGGCTCTTGTGTTCGGTGGGAAAATGAAAATCGTGGAGGAACCAAACACATTCGGGTGAGTTGAATTTAACATGACTAATGCATCGTGGTATGTTTAATATCTGAGTATGGCATCAAGGATTTGTGCGTGACGTCTATCACGTGACCAGGTACTCAGTCGAACTGATCAGCCATAACATTATGACCACCTGCTGAATATTGAGTAGGTCCCACTTTTGCCTCCAAAACAGTAATGCACTGTGTTGTTCTGACACCGTTCTATTGGAACCAGCGGTAACTTTTTCCTCAGTTTGATCTACACTAGGTCTTCTATTGCACGGGCCAGACTTGACTCTCCATGTGCATCAGTGAGCCGTGGCCACCCATGACCCTGTTCCTTCCTTGGATCACTTTCGTTCGGTCAGATTGTGACGGCTAGAGGCCGGGATCAGAGCAACTCCAAAACTGCAGCTCTTGTGTGATGTTCCCAGGCTGCAGTGGGCAGAACCGAACAAAAGTGATCCAAGGAAGGAAAAGCCGTGAGCTATCAACTGATGCACATGTGGAGTGAAGTCTGGCCCATGTAGTCCGATCCAATAGAAAAGTGAGGAAAAGCTTAATGCTGCTTGGGATAGAAAGGTGTCAGGACGCACAGTGCATCACTGTTATGGCTACTCACTATTAGGCGGTCATAATGTTATGGCTGAATGGTGTATTTCCAAGAAAAAAAAAATATATATATAGCAGAGATAGTTATGATGTATAAACTCTACAAGTGTACTAGTCTCCTAAAGTTTTATGTATTATGTGAATGATAACTGATTTTGATATAAATGCCAAACTTCTTCATGAATGCTGTACATCTCTCTCTCTCAGGTTGAATAATCACCTGCTCTCACCGGGCAGCCAGCTGCAGGCCAGAGTGTCTCCGTCGCCCATCTCCGGTCCTCCTCATCTCTTTCGACTGGCGGGAAAATGCTTTAGCTACACAGAGTCCATGTCAGTAATGCTGTAGTGATTAATCCTCTGATCAAATCACCGTCGATCATGTGTTCAAATGTTTCCCGTGTGTGTGTGTGTGTGTGTGTGTGTGTGTTAGGTACAAGTATGACTTCTGTCCATTTCATAACGTGACACAGCACGAGCAGAGCTTCAGGTGGAACGCCTACAGTGGAATCCTGGGGTACATACAAACACACACGACTAACCATCTAACGAACACGATAACATCATGAAGTAATCGTTTCTGTGCGCAGGATCTGGCAGGAGTGGGAGATCGAGAATAACACCTTCACGGCAATGTGGATGAGAGAAGGAGACGCCTGCGGGAGCAAGAACAGACAGACCAAGGTGGGAGGGCCGAGTCAGTCCGACTGAGGATGGTCCAAAAACATGTGAACATGGTTTAGATTGTAATCAGACAGCAGCCACGTTCCCGCGCTGTCACATCATCATCATCATCATCATCATCATCATCTAAAAACACACTCGAACAAGGTTTTACAGCGTTTAAATAACTGAATGTCTGATTCCAGGTCTTTTTTACGTGTGGGAACAGCAGCAGGCTGGCAAGAGTGTCCGAGCCACAGACGTGTGTGTACTTTCTGACGTTCGAGACGCCGCTTGTGTGTCACGCACACTCCCTCCTCGGTATGTGTCATTTGTGTTTTTATTTTTTTAAACAATTTTTTTTTTGAGAAAAATTTTATAGAATGTTGCATGCAGATGTAACATGTTGTGTGTGTGTGTGCGTGCATGCAGTGTACCCAGTGCTGAGTGAGAAACTGCAGAAGGAATGGGATGAGATTGAACAGGCTCGATATGAAGAACTCATCACTGAACAGGTGAACACACACACACACACACACACACACACACACACACACACACACACACTGCATTTCTAAAATCACACATGGTGTATATATATGTTTCTTCTATGTCTTTTTTTACATCCTGGGTTTGTGTGTAGGGCTACAACAAGATGTTGAGGGACGTGTTTGAAGAGGCTGGATTTTTGAAACGAGCTAAACAGCCCCATAAAGAGGAACAACACACTGCCAGTCCGAAACATCTCAATCTGGAACAGTGCACACAGGTAAGAGTGTGTGTGTGTATGTGTGAGACTGACGTGTATACCACTTTCTTATAAAGCATGTGTGTGAACATGTTACTGTATAACAGAGTGTGTGTGTGTATGTGTTAACAGGAATTTGAGAAGCAGCGTGCCGAAATCGAGCGACTGCGTTCTCTCCTGAGCCAGCACAACATCTCTTATGAACCGGAAACTGGTGAGGAACACACACACACACACAGTGCTGTAGTCAAAGAGGAATAAAACACTATAGAAGTTTAAATGGAGTATTTCTGTACACGTTTTATAAACATTTTGACTTAAATATTATCATTAAATCTATCAATACTAAAGCCACGCCCACTTTCCTCTCACTTTTTCAGGAAGGCCGACTCCGCCGCCGCGCGCTCTGCAGGACTACCACCTCATGGGTGACGCAGGGATACTGGATAACGTTTAGCACCTTCACTATTTAATTTAAAGACTCAGACTTTACCCTGAAACATGTGATATTGATGTCGAGACAAAGCTTCGTACAAAATAAAACACACTGAATACAAGACTGTGAAATCTTTTTTTTTTTTTTTTTTTCCCCCTAAAATGTCATTTATTATTAGACAAATGGCACATCTGGATGATCTACTTTTTTCTCACCTGTTGTTGGTCCCTAAAGATTCCTAAAAGTCTGACATAGATACTGTACATCTGTGCCTAATCTAATCTAATCTAATCTAATCTAAATACTCTTCAGGAGTCTTGGGTTACGTTCACATTACAAGCCACTTTGCTCAATTCAGTTTATTTTTTTGTTGCTCAATTTTTTATTTTCTTCTTGATCAGAGTTGCGTGTCGTTATGCGTCATGTTCATAATTACAAGCGACGTTTATCTGACTCTAACATGGACATCTCTGTCCTCTGAAACGGCATACATCGAGATGTTTTTGCTCACACCGTCTGGGTTAGAACGGGTCATGAATTTAATTTGAGGGCTCATTTGTTTCAAACAACAGATGCGATTATTGCAAAAAATACACTTGGGGTTTTCTCTCTGGCGGACGGTGAGATGTTAGTTGGCTGTATTTGTTGAGGTCCAGAAGAAGGAAGAGAGCCAGACGTCTCACTTTACACGTACCGTTGCTACCGCTGCTATGAAATCCCTGCGCTGCCAGTGCTGAATCACAATCTGGCCACGACCGTGCATCAGATATATCCGAGCAGGTACCACATACGAAAGTGACTCGGATCCGATCTGAAAAACTTCAGGTTTGTTCGTTCATACAGCTCCAAAATAAAAATCAGATCTGTGACGCATTAGAGTAAAAGATATCTGAATTGAGTCACTTCAGGCTGGTAATGTGAACGTAGTCATATCCACAATCTGATCACATCCTGTACACCCTGTAAACACACTTTACACACCACACAACTCTTTTGGATTAATTAAATCTGAAGAACATATTAAGCTATATTGCTATGAAAGCATCATAAAAAAATGTTTACTGCGTCAGTCCTAATCATTATCCAGGACTGCGATTTGTATCTGAAAGTCTACTCTGTGTCCTCTTCGCCCGTTTCATCATACTCATTCCTGCTCTTGTTTCGTTTCGTTTCCCGTTTGATTATCATCATGCTATTCAGCGTCTCGTTGCTCTCATCTTCCGAATCGGTGTCCTCGCTCTTAGAATCGTAAGGTTCTCCAGCTACACCTGGACGTGCGTCTACTTTGCGGATAAATGTCTGGAAACAGTTATTGTTTACTTCTGGGCTGCTCTTCACCGATCTCATTTCAACCACTTCGAGTTCCTCGGCCGAACTGTCGGTTCGATTTTCCTTCTGAACTCTGATTCCCACGTTTGTATGATCTGTGGTTTGTGCGTCCGCAGGGATCCGGATGGTCTGCATGACGTGTCTCCACGCGTCCAAAGATCTCTTCATGTCCGCAGCTACGTTCCGAAAGTACGTCTGTACGTCAGGAAGGACGATCTTCAGGATGTCCGTTTCTGCTTCAATCCTGGCCACGGCGCTGTATCTCTCGTTGATCTCCTCCATCATGTGCTTGTGCTTCTCCTCAATTCCGCTCCTCTTCTCCTCGATGCCTTTGCTCAGCCGCTCTATCTGTTCCTGACCTTGCTTCTGCATTCCTACAGCCTCCTGTAACTGCATATCTAGCACCTCTCTTTCCTCATCCGTCTCAACGACCGCTAGCTTATTCTCAAGCACCGCCATCATCTGCTCCCAAGCCACGATCTTCTCGGTCTTTTTCTCCATCAGCTCTTTCACCGCCGAGACGTAGTCGATAAACTCTTTTTCAAGAAGTTCCGTCCTCTCCTTCTCTTCTCTCAGCCTTCTCTCCTCTCTCTTTGCGTAAATCCAGCTTTCAATCTCTGCCAGCTGCTCCTTTGGGTTGTGGTAGATCCTGCCCAGCACGTCCTCGCTCTTCTCCAGGAGCTCGGCGACGAACGGCTCATGAGAAGCGCCGACCGCGTGGTTCACTGGAAGCAATCATGCAAAAGTTTGTGGTTAAGAAGAAAACGCATTCCAAACAGTCCAACAAACCAAACTCAAATGCCCAGATGCTAAAATAGTATTAGATACTGACATGCATCAGCAATTCTCCAATATTTTATGTCCTTAATCAAAAGACGCATCTGGAATCTAAAAGTGTATCCATCTCACAGTGTAGCGATTTCACCTGTAATCACATGTCCACTTCCTCCTTGACGTCCGCTTCCCTTTTCCAGCTCTAGCCCTTTGTAATTCAAAAAGCCTCGAAGCTCCTCGACCTCCGCGTTCTTCTCCTGCAGTTTCAGTCCAAGTGTCTCCAGTTCCTGTAAACACATTTCAATCTCTCCGGTCACGTTCTTCACATACTCGTCTCGCTCTTTTGTCAAATTCTCCACGTCAGTGTTTCTATCTTGGAGCATCTGCGTCATCCTCGTCAGCGCCGCTGTTGAGCTCTCCAGCTGTTTCGATTTCTCTTCAAGCTCTTTTTCCTGATTCTGTAGCAGAACCATCAGCTCTACAAACACATAAAATTCAAACATGCACTATTTAATTATATCAGATTTCTTAAAAAAAAAAATAATAATAATTAAATGTACTTGTTGATGAATGCTCACCAGGAGAGTGGACAGGTTCCTCTCTGTCTGCAGTGTATTGTGCTGTGCTGTTCAGTTCGTCTAAGGATTTGCCACCAGAAAACAAGAATCAGGATCGGTTTTTAGGCAAGAGTACAAGACGTGTGTAGTACTGTAGAGCACTGCATTTTAAGAAAGGCTAATAATGTATTTACTCTAACCAAGTATTTGCAGTAATTAAGTAACAACTGTCATACAGTCATCATCTCCTGGAACCTTCTCGTCAGCATATTGTCAGCATCTAACCCACTCAGTTATTCAGGATTTAAAAAAACACTGTTTGCATATGTTACCTCTCGTAGTCACCAAAAATTACCATGGGAGTCATAAAATTCGTATGAAAAAAAAATTGCTCAAATTATGTCTCTAGAGGGCTAGAGGGCAACTTGGGGTACGAAATTCTGCCTCATCCCCCTACTCCTCCGACCTTGCATCCAATGACTTCGTCCTCTTTCATAACTTGAAGAAACCACTTTATGGCAGGCATTTGCCGACGAGGAGGTGATGACCAAGGTGGAACTTTTTGTCAAGAGCCAAAAAGAAGGCTTCTTCAAAGATGGTCTCCACCAGCTCATCGAACGTTTGGAGAAGTGTGTAGCCTTAGATGGAGTATATATATAGCAAGACAAAATCTTTTGACCATCTTTTGTTTTTAGTACATTATTTTTTCTTAGCAATAATATGAATTTCATGACCGCCCCTTCTAGAATCAAGTGCATGGGAATGCCCTGGTAGACGCACCACAGACTTCCTGAAGCTACTTAATGCTTCTAAGAATTTTACATTTACGGAATTTGGCAGACGCCCTTATCCACAGCGACCTACATTTTATCTCAATATAATATCTGAGCAGTTGAGGGTTAAGGAGCTTGCTCAAGGCAGAGGAGATGCTCCTCATAGAATGGGAGGTACGTAGGTTGGGAACCCTGAAATTCAAATGACCATTATCCGGTCTAAACAGCAATGCAGAGCTCTCTACGGACTTCATGGAACGTTGGCGAATCAAGAGTTTTATATACAAAACAGGATAATATGACCTTGAAGTCCAACCACAGGGTCAAACCATAGTATCAGCAGCCTAAGTTAGAGATCCCATGCCAGACTCCTGAGGAATCGCCCCTTTTTCGAGAGCTTGTGGCAGGTTTCTATCCCCCAGAGAGACTATAACAGTAGTGCTCTGATGTGCTGCATTGGCTTCGACATGCACCACCTTAAATAGAGACTGGGACCTGGCACTGTCTCGTAGGCCATGAAGATCAGGTCCACCACTTGCCACCCTAAATTGCACAGGATCCCGACATTTGCAGAGCTGCTTGTCCAAGGTTCAAGAATGTTTCATATGCTCTTACTGAGCCAGTCCTCCAAGAGGCCATCCCACTGGCACAGGTAAGGAGATGCCAGATCTCACCAGCTGGAATGGCAGTTCTGCTTGGTGGGGAAGCTACCAGCAAAAGTATCAGCATATGCAATCTTGAAGGCATAAGCAAACGCCTGTGACCTTTCTGTAAATGACATTCTGTCCCAGAATGCTGCCCTGTTCTACCACAATGAGAGGACCACAATCAGCACAACTTGTTGAACTGGAATTGAAAAAGTGGTCGACCCACCACTTTGCACATTTGTCCCCAGATCAGGTCCACCACATCCGGCTGCAAACATTACTCACAGCACATCATCTTGTGTACAGTCGTGGCCAAAAGTTTTGACAAAGACACAAATATTAGTTTTCACAAAGTTTGCTGCTAAACTGCTTTTAGATCTTTGTTTCAGTTGTTTCTGTGATGTACTGAAATATAATTACAAGCACTTCATACGTTTCAAAGGCTTTTATCGACAATGACATGACATTTATGTAAAGAGTCAGTATTTGCAGTGTTGGGCTTCTTTTTCAGGACCTCTGCAATTCGACTGGGCTGCTCTCAATCAACTTCTGGGCCAAATCCTGACTGATAGCAGCCGATTCTTTCATAATCACTTCTTGGAGTTTGTCAGAATTAGTGGGTTTTTGTTTGTCCACCCGCCTCTTGAGGATTGACCACAAGTTCTCAATGGGATTAAGATCTGGGGAGTTTCCAGGCCATGGACCCAAAATTTCAACGATTTGGTCCCCGAGCCACTTAGTTCTCACTTTTGCCTTATGGCTCGGTGCTCCATCGTGCTGGAAAATGCCTTGTTCTTGACCAAACTGTTGTTGGATTGTTGGAAGAAGTTGCTGTTGGAGGGTGTTTTGGTACCATTCTTTATTCATGGCTGTGTTTTTGGGCAGCATTGTGAGTGAGCCCCTCCCTTGGATGAGAAGCAACCCCACACATGAATGGTCTCAGGATGCTTTACTGTTGGCATGACACAGGACTGATGGTCGCGTCACCTTTTCTTCTCCAGACAAGCCTTTTTCCAGATGCCCCAAACAATCAGAAAGAGGCTTCATCCGAGAATATGACTTTGCCCCAGTCCTCAGCAGTCCATTCGCCAGACTTTTTGCAGAAGATCAATCTGTCCCTGATGTTTTTTTGGAGAGAAGTGGCTTCTTTGCTGCCCTTCTTGACACCAGGCCATCTTTCAAAAGTCTTGGCCTCACTGTGTGTGCAGATGTTCTCACACCTGCCTGCTGCCATTCCTGAGCAGCTCTGCACTGGTGGCCCTCCGATCCCGCAGCCGAATCCTCTTTAGGAGACGATCCTGGCGCTTGCT
>JAAGKR010005905.1:0-47155 GCA_011419295.1 Clarias macrocephalus
TTTTTTTTTGCGCGCTGCTAAAATGGCGGTCTGGCAATTCTACGTGTTGTGTGAAAAAGACAATACATTAGCAATCGGTTACCTGTGTAACAAGACAATTCCACGAAGAGGGAAGCACCCAAAGCATTTTAACACCAAAACGTCATCATACATGTTTGAGAGAGCGGGAGAGCTCAGCACCTCGCACGCCGCCGCACACTTTGCTCTCGGTTATACCCCTATCTCACATATACGGTGGCCAAAAGTACAGTTCATCATGATTCACCGCGAGTTTTGGCGCTGTGATTACATTTCCATCTTTCCACGCAAACAATTAAACATGTTTGTCAAACATTTAATTTTTAAACAAGTTTTTAAACATGAAAAATTAAACATGTTTAATTAAACATGTTTAATTTTTTGTCGGTCCTCGCAGATGCTTGCGGTCCTTGCAGAACTTCTGGCGACTTGCTTCCTACTTGTCTGCTATTTTATTTAATTTAAAATAAATTGTTTATTTAAATAATTTTAAATAAATACATGATTTTATTTAAGCTCTAAGCTGTTCCCAATTACTAACCAAACACAGACTGCTATGTTTTAAGTTGACGTGTTGCACATGTTGCTTGCCAATAAATACAGTTGTCAATTCATGATATTCCTCTTCTGTCATTTCAATACTTGATTTACATTGTTGTTAGATATAGTTTAATAAATAATGCTACATGATAAGGCTTCGAGGTTGACCCTGTAATCGGTGATCGGTATCCGCCGATACAGCTTCTAGTGACTGGAGATTGGTGATCGGCTCCAAAAATCCTCATCGGAGCACCCCTAATTATGGTTAGTAAGAAGTGATGAATACTGAGTTACTCCTAGTCTTGAGCCCCCGCCCCAATTTCTCAATATTAAGTGATGTAGATTAAATTATAGAAATGAGAACAGATGTTTACTGCGACAACCTGAAAAGTGCCTAAACTGCACAGTACGATACATCTGACAGCCTTTACAGGAAGAAAAGCAGAGGTATCTACTCTTAAGAGAATGCTCACAAACACAAAAAGCTAACATCAACAACATTTACAAATCAAATGAAATGTAAAATGGCTGAAGAACATGACTTGCTTTAAACACATTCAGAGTAAAGAGGTTAAAATATCCTTCTGGACATTCTTATTACAAATCTAGCCTTTGCACTCCTTATCCACTCAATTACACACACACACACTTTTTTTTTTTATTGTGTAAAGCGGCTTTGCGACAATGTCAATTGTTAAAAGCGCTATATAAATAAAATTGACTTGACTTGACTTGACTTGACACACACACACACACACACACACACACACACACACACACACACACGAGTTTACTTACAAATAGAGAGCATGGTGACTGAGCCTCTACTGATGGTGAAGACACTGAGCTGAAGGTGTGTGTCGGAGAGCGCGAGTCTGCTGAAATGTCTCCCTCTGCACGTTAAACAGATAAAACACAGTTCACAAGAACTCCACTGACTGGAGAAATGAACAGTACCACAGTGTCATGAGATAACTGTTGAAGTCTGTTTGAGTGTTGGTCGGCCCTGCTGCTGTAGTAAGCCATCAGAGCGCAGGAGATCTACCTGTACACATGCTGCTAGTGTCTCCCCATGCCTCAGAGCTCCAGACTGGGAGATCCATGTCTAGGTTCAGATCAGCAGCACTCCCAATCTGTGAAAACACGCACAACAGCTCTCCTCAGAATTCCAGAAGGGAAAAAAAAAAAACATCTGTTCTTAAAGCTTAAATGACGTTTTCGTGTGCAGGATGACCATCAACAACACCAGCATGCAACACTCAGAAATAAACGAGATTTAAGGCTCAAACTTAACAGCTTTGAGCTGAGTAAAGTTATTAACGCATGCTTCACCCACATTCACATGTCTTTGAATATAAACCCATTAAGACCAGACAAACACACAAACACAATAGATTGTTAAAATACACATGTCAAAGATGAAATGCATTATGGGGAAACAAATTTAACGCTCTTTGGCCACCAGAAAAGATTTTAAAGCTGTGCCTCTGAGGACCTGCTAAATCAAATGGGAACCCAAAATTATTTTTAAACAGGTAAGCTTTCTTTGGAGAAACACAAGTTCAAACTATCTACAAAGAACAATCTCACTTCCTGTTAGTCGGAACAGCACCACGGTGCTGTCTGATTATCATGTTCGGACTGAGAAAGCCACCGTGAGGAGAAGGAGGTAAGAGAATTCAAACTGGTGCTAACGAACCAGAGTGACACAACACATGAACGTTGTGAATATGCTGGATCAGACATGATCATTTCAAGCAGAAAAATGGTGGATAAAGCTCTTCTTCTTCTCCTGGATTTTGGATGTTATGAGGCACACAAAGCTGTACTGTGCGCTGGAAGAAGAACATTTACAGCCATATCTGAGGGTCTGCAGGCAGTGTGTGCACTGCCAGGCATGGCGTCGACGTGTCACTGTCAATTGCTGAAGACACCACTACATGGCTGGAGTGCTTTGGCAAGATTGATCTGTTTTGAGGCTGAGAATTCAGCAGCTTGGAGTTTTAAAGTAATTTTTCAGTTTGATAATCTTACTGTTTTACAAAACAAGGAAATTCTTGTAATGAAGAAATAGAGAAGTGTGTGTATGAGAATGTAACTCATCTGTGGACTTACATAGCCAGCATTCTCGAGAGCCTGCAACAGCTCCTCAGCATCTCCCAGGCCGTCTAACTCATCAAACAGACTGATATCTACAAGAAAAAGACAAAGATGATGATGAATCATGACCAGAATCACAGCATATTTACAGTGAAATTCCATAATTTGCAGATATCTTTCTAAAGCAGAACACACCCTGTGGTGAAGCTTCGCCAATTGCGATGTTCATCTAACACCACTCTAAATCACCAAGATGGTTTCATAAACGTTAAGAGACATGTCTGTCGCCACGTCATTCAACACATGATTCTTTAAATAGAATTTCAATTTTTTTTTTTTAATCAGCCTTAATCAGATTAAGTCCAGTTCACAGGACTTGCTCAGCTCCCTGTAGATGAGCTCTTACAACTCTGCTCTTAGAAGCAGTGCATTAATATAAATCTGCACGTGATTGACGGCAGCCCATCAACATTAATCAACACCCTCTGCCCAGCCAGCAGGGCAATGTAAGAGCGGTGGGTGGCTAGCAGTGCTCCAGGCTGCTGGTTAACACAAGAAATTGTTCAGATTTTACAGGCATTTTCAAAAGCAGTTTAACATGAGTGTTTTGAGTGCAGATGATGATGGTGAGAGAGGCTGCTTCACCCAGGTGATGTCTCTGCACACAGCATTAGTAGCATCTCCCTTCATCCCTTTAAAAACCACATTTACATGTCCCAAAAGCTTACAGACTTCTTCCTGTTCAACCCAAACTAAGCGTATTCACTTGCAATCCTGCAGAAATAATGCTTAAGGAATGCCACAGAAGTCACGCAGGTGTAAAGACTGGAGACAACACTATGTATGCAGTCTAATTTGTTCCTCATATTTGTTATCTCAGGTTCTCAGGTTTGTTATCAGAATGTGTTCTGTGTGGTAGGAGCAAATTATTTGCAAAAGCTATTTAGAATGTAAACAAAATCTGAAAAAAGGCTTAACATCGAATCGGGATATTTATAAAATCATTACTTACACTGAGGTATCGTTATATCGTATTGAGCAATCTCTGATAATTCCCACCCCTAGTCTGCGACACATTCTTTGGGTGTCCGATCTGAGTCTCATTTCAAACCACATCTGCATGTGGTTCATATCGGATTTACAAAAATCTGATTCAACATATTTGTGGTTTTTTAAGGGCCCAGGAACTATGACATCAGCCCTAACACATCAACGTTTATGAAGGACCCTCTTGTACTTATAGGAATATTTTACCAAATCCAGGGCATTTTGGTGGGTCTTAACATGCTCAAAACCTCACAAAAACCAGCACACGGGATGGAAGCGCCATTAGGACACCTGAGTGGCATGGCCCAGGGCCTTGCAAGAGATGTGTACTGCATAACACTTGCCTGTATACATGCGAAACCTGGTACATATCCAGGTCTCTTCGAGCTGAAGAACTTTCGTTCTCAAAAGAATGTGTGTAGGCCTCCAAGTGGCTCAGTGGTAAAGTGCTCGCCCTATCATCCATAGATCGCTAGTCCAATACCCAAGTGATGCTGTAACCTCTCGCAGCCGGAGGTCTAGAGAGAGCTGATTGGCCACGCTCTCTCAGAGGGAGAATAGTAATAGTAACCTTAATGTGGGAGCCCCCTAGTGATGGGGAGGAATTAGACACGACTAAATTAGGGACAAAAACCACGACCAGGACACACCGACTTCCACAAGAGAAATTCACACTGGGTGTCATTACTTTTATAACACTAATATCACCTCACGAATGTTCAGGGGAAAATAATGTGACACTAAAACCACAAATAACTAATTTTCAGTGCGAACTTAGTGTGCATTTACCCCACTCTCCGTCCTGGTCGATGGCCATGCCCGCGGGCTGGTCGCTCACGGCTGTAGCAGTGTGTGTGGAGCTTGAGGGATCCTCGACGTTTAACAGCAACTCTCTAGACATTTTCCTTAAAGACATAGGTAAAAAGCGCAAAAGAATTAGAATGAATTAAGCTCGGATTATTCACGACATCTCGGCACTCTTCTAAACGTTTCCTGTTCGTAATAGATCTACGTACACGTCTGTGTTAAACAAAACAGCTACGGGTGCCGAGGGGGATCATTTGGTAACGAGCGGCCGCGCAGGCGCACTTTAAAACAGCTCTTCCTTTTGCAACGAGGACGCTCGCCATACGTTTTCTCGTTGTTGTTTTTTTACGCTCGGGTCATTACTTAGGCGCCGCGTTGGCTACTGGCTCAAACGTCAGCGCGTCCGCCATGTTTGTCGGGACAAGACTGTTCCGTAAACTAAAACAAGCACAAGATTGCAGTGTACACAAATATTAATTTTAACAAAATCTGCTGCTTCAGTGTTCTTAGATCTTTTTGTCAGATGTTACTATGGTATACTGAAGTATATTTACAAGCATTTCATAAATGTCAAAGGCTTTCAACATGGGTCAGAGTAACTTCAAAACTGTAGGTCTTGTGGGATGTTCCCGGTCTGCAGTGACCAGGACATAACAAAAATAATCCAAGAATCACTTGCTGGTTAGATAGAAAAGAGTCAGAACACACTGCATCAATGTTTTGGTGATGAAAGGGGGACAGACTCAATAGTAAAGCGGCAAGTTTATTGCTGTTTGGCTTATTAACAATAGTGTAATATAGTAAATACCATAAAAAGCATGAGATTGAATGGTGAACAGTACACAATTATAATAGTACACTATAGTAGTGATATAATAATAATAATAATAATAATAATAATAATAATAAATATAGCCACCCGGGCACACCGCACAACCTGTGTGTTATTTGAGCATTAAGATCTACAAAAAGCCATCGCCACCCAGGTCCTTCCGCACAACTTCACACACTATATAGGCCCTAAATATTTGTTGAGTGCATTAGTGTGTGTGTGTGTGTGTGTGTGTGTGTGTGTGTGTGTGTGTGTGTGTGTGTGTGTGTGACATGTGAGGGATAGTGTGTGTGACGAGTAAATGTGTTTGTGCATATGTGTGTGTGTGTGTTAACATTTGTGCTCTGTGTGTTAGTATGTGTGTGATGCATGTGTGAGACGTGACTTGTTAGTGTGTGTGTGTGCATGCGTGCGTGTGAGAGAGAGATGTGAGTGTGTAAGTGTTAACATTTGTGATGTGTGTGATATATGAGTGTGTTTGTGCATGTGTGTGTGAGAGAGTGTGAGTGTTAACATTTGTGATGTGTACGTGTGTAGAATAGGCAGCAGATGCTGGCAAATAAGGATCACACTGTGATGTTACTCAATGTGATGTCACTGAACGTGTCACTCAATATAATGTCACTCAATATAATGTCACACACAAAGTTATTAACCACTTTTCAGTGTAAGTTTAAGGCATCGTCACAGCCGACCTGTTTGGGATATCAAGAATCCCTCTACAATTTTGCATCCTCAATGTCTTTAGATCACACAAGCCCGGTTTGATGGCGATTGTATAAATCCCCTAGAAGGAGTATAGCAAAACCCATCGGGTGTGTTTTGCGAACAAAACAAAATAACTGACTCAAAATAACTGAAAGTTGTTCAGCTCAATGAGCTCTAAATGTCTACCGGGTTTCGTGTGCATATGTGCAAGTGTGTATAATCCATGCAGCAAAATCTCGTGTGAGGGCCCCGAGCCATGCCTAGCACCCAGATTCAGGCATCCTAATGGCAGCAGATTCCAAACATGTTTAAGACCCCCAAAAAGCACAAAAAGTTGGGAAAAAAATCCTTAGGAAAACAACAAGGCCCTATGATGACATAGGGCTGATGTCATAGTGCTTGGGCCCTAATAATAACAATTCTTCTTAGCAGCCTGAATTCATTACAAAACAGAAGGAACATTGCCATTGAGGGAAAAAAAGCACATTCTCTCTACGCTGTTTATACCGCAGCTTCGATTTACTTTGACGCCACAAGATGGCAGCAAAAATGGAGTAAAGTGCGGGTATGTCTATTTATGTCTATTTATTTATTCTATCTATCTATCTACACTTCCAGGCCCCAAAAAAAAAATCCTACACTCTAAGGTGTCATTCAGTCACTTTTTGTTTCGATTACACACACAATGTGGTGGCCAGTTCATGTGTGAAAATGATTCCTGATGCTCCCAGAGCACTACTTTCACAATCTCCTGGAATATACCCATGTCCATCAAGGAAGAAAAACTCTATAGATGTGATTTATTGCACTATTGTAACGCCTTACTGTCTGGTTGTTCAACTAGGTGTATAAACAAGCTTCAGTTAGTACAGAATGCAGCAGCGAGAGTCCTCACTAGAACCAGAAGATACAAGCACATCACCCCTATCTTATCTACACTGCATTGACTCCCTGTGAAATTTCGCATTGATACTACTTTTGACGTATAAAGCATTAAATGGTCTCGCGCCGCAGTATCTAGTCTTTACACTAGTGTCTTACGATCCGCCACGCCTACTTCGATCAAAGGATGCAGGCTGCTTGTCAGTACCGCGTATTATGAAAACTAGAGCAGGGGCAGATCTTTTTCTGACAAAGCCCCAAAATTATGGAATAGTCCTTCTATTAATGTTCGGGACTCAGACACAGTCTCAGTGTTTAAGTCTAGGCTAAAAACCTATTTAATTAGCCAAGCATTTTTGTAAATAGATTAGCCTTAGGTAAAGGAGCAGATCTGGGGGACTCATGGACAAAGAGTATTCTGGTGAACTGGTATGTTTAGATGTCTTCCCCACTCTCATTGATCACTCAGGTTTGTTGACGGTGAGGTGATTGGTTGCTTTATATCTCAGGGAGCTGTCTAACTTGTCCTGGAGTCCTGCTTGTGGTTGGAGATCTCGTCGCATGGATGCCCCGTGTGGTCTGCCTGGGACACGTGTGGTGGTTGGGGATGGTTCCACTTTTCCACGTAAACGGTCCTGTCCTCGACTGATGCAGACAGCTGTTCTCTGGGAACCTGTGACTTCATTCGCTCGATAGTTCAGGACTGGAATTTCCTACAGTCTACCTGAGCCTCCATGAACAAACTGGACTTTAATTTAAACACATCTCCTGTTATTCTGAACTTCCAGTCTTACACAGTATTATGCAGACCAATCCCTGCTATCCGTTTTCACCCAAATAAGGATGGGTTCCCTGTTGAGTCTGGTTCCTCTCAAGGTTTCTTCCTATTACCATCTCAGGAAGTTTTTCCTTGCCACCGTCGCCCTCTGCTTGCTCATCAGGGACAATCTTATCATTTTGATTCATACACATTTACATTTCATACAAACTTAATTCTTTTGATTGTGTAAAGCTGCTTTGCGACAATGTCAATTGTTAAAAGCGCTATACAAATAAAATTTAATTTAATTGAACATACGCACATACACACACACGCATGTGCACGCACGCACACAAACACACACACACACACACACACTAACAAGTCAAATGTCTCTCAAACATATATTAACACACACATTACAAATGTTAACACACAGACTCGCACACCACACACCCAAACATGCACATAACTCACAGACTGACACACCCAAACGTTTCACACACACACCTCTCTCTCACACACACACTCGAACACTCACATGTCTCACACACACACTCACACACACACACACACACACACACACTCAAATATTTAGGGCCCAAGCTGACATCAGCCCCATATAGTGTGTGAAGTATGCATGTTGTGATGTGCATCTGGGCAAGCAAGGTGCTTAGGCCCGCTCATTGTTGCTTGCAACTATATCTTTTCATATTTTTCTTTCAATCATCCAGGACCTTTTGGGGGTAGGAATCTGCCCCCATCAGGACACCTGTAAGTCTGGGCCCTGAGCATGGTTCACAGGGGATTTTGCTGCATATGTGTCAAATTGTGTACAATTCTATATCTCATTGAGCTGAACAATTTTCACTATGCATGGCCTGGGCTCATCTCAACCGGAGGGCAGATATTTTGGGTTATTTACAAAAGCACACACAGGTGCTTGGGCCAATCATGGTTGCTTGGGCCCAGGCACACCAGAAACACACGACCAACCATGCGGATGCCTGAAACATATGCCTTACTCAGTAACATCAGCAGCTTTTTAGAGGTGTTGGAGAGCTCAAAAGGCACACAGGTTGTGTGGTGCGCTCAGGTGGCGATGGCACAGGTGTTTGGGCCCACTCACCGTTGCTCGCAACTATATTTATATATCTTTTTAATCTTTAATACACAGCAGATGTCAAAATAGTACATTACAGCATATGTTTTTTAGAAAGTCAGTTATGATCAGTACTTGTCTAATTACAGTATGTAAATGATAAACTAAATTAAATATTATAACAAATTATGTATACTTGGTGCATGTTATATAATGCAGCTAGGTCCATAGTTATTGGAAAAAAAGATTCCAAAGATGCATTTGACCTCTGTACACCACCACACTGAATTTGAAATGAAACGCTCAAGATATGATCAAAGTCAATACTTTCAGCTTTAATTCAAGGCATTCAACAAAAAGGTAATCTGTTTGTTTGTTTGTTTGTTTTATATATATTATAATTAATTATATTAATTTGTTCCACTATTGGATGTGTATGAAAATGGTTGTGATTCCTGAATGGTTAATGTCATGCTTTTGTTCAAACCCATTGAATTAAAGCTAAATGTCTTGGTTTCACTTAAATATTAACCGTTTCATTTCAAATTGAATGTGGAGACCAAGTGCCACAAAAAATGTATGTTTTTTTCCCCAGTTTATGTACCTGAAATATTGTAACATATGTCTCACTCCATCGATTGGCACCCTGTCCAGGGTGTACCCTGCCATGTGCCTTAAGTCTCCTGGGATAGGCTCCAGGCCCCCCGTGACCCTGAAAAAGGATTAAGCGGTATAGATGATGAGTGAGTGAGTGAGTGAGTGTCTCACTCCTAATGTGTTTAAAGCACATGTATAATCAATGGCCTGGTTATTTTCTTCATTGAGAGACAGGTTCAAGATAAAGATAGCTTTGCTGGAGCACAAACTAACATTGCCAGCTACTCTTCTTTATTGTCAAACATATGAGTGAAGTTGCTTAGTGTAAAAGATCAGGAACAGGTGGCCCTGGTCATAATCTCATTGTATCCTTCAGATCAGGGTCAGCTTAACCTGACCTAGTCTCACTAAACCCGTAATGCACATAATCTGCACATCATTATTTAAAAATCTGTATGTGTGTTTGTTTTTTGACTAACTCATTATACTAACTCCTGCCTGTCCAACTTTTAAATCATGAAGACCCCGTGCTGTTTGTACTAGCATGAGAATGAGTTATTGATGAAGCAATTCTGTAGGTTGCTCTGAATAAAGCTGACTGCTAAATGCTGTAAATATAATTGTATGACGTGTGGTGTTGTGTGGTGTGGTGTGGTGTGGTGTAATGTACTGTGGTGTGGTGCTGTGTAATGAGGTGTGGAGTTGTGTGGTGCTGTTGATGTAGTGGAATGTGGTGCTGTGTGCTTAAATGAATGTGGTGCTTACTGTGATGTGGTGTGGAGTGGTTTGTTGTAGTGTGGCGTGATGTGATGTTATCTGATGTTGTGTTATGGAATGTGGTGTTTCTACAATGTGGTGTTGTGTGTTGCGTTGTGGTTCTGGTGTGGTGTAGTGTGGTGTGTTAATGTGTGTAGGTGGTGTAGTGTGGTGTGATATAAGTTGTGCAGTGTAAGTGTGGTGTAAGAGGAATGTGGTGCTGTGTGCTGTGGTGTGATGAAATGTAATGTGTTGTGGAATAGTGTGGTTGTTAGTGTAGCACAGTGTAGTGTGGTGTGAAGTTGTTTGTTGTGGTGTGGTGTTACTGTATGTGGTGTAGTGTGGTGTGGTTTGATATGATGTAGAGTGGTGTGGTGTAATGTGGTGTGGTATGCTGTTGTGTAGTGTGGTATAGTGTGGTACAGTAGGTAGTCAACCGGAATAATGGTTTTACTGCCGCGGCTCGTGGCGGCAGCATTTAGGTTTGTGCGTTTGCTGGCTTTTATCGCTGAGTGGCGCTGTATAACTATAGACCGACGCCTCAGACCGTAGTTCATTCTCTCAAGGATTAATAGACAATAGACCGCAATTCCTTTAGAGCTGCATGTAGTTGCGGATGAAATTAAGTGAAACATTGTCGTTAAATGAATTCATGGGGGACTTCCGGTTGAGCTTTATGGAATAAGACGTGTGTTTGGGAGCTCCCGCCAATTTTGATTCAAATTGTTATTCATTCGAGCTTTTTAGCCATAATTTCAGTCCCGTTTTATTTTCTGGTTCGCTGTGTAGAGAAGTTTTACTCGAGACTGCGTAAAATGGCAGCAAAAAATGTTAAAGCTCGCAGTACTATTCAAACACAACTGAGGCCTAGTTTGCAAACCGCGACCACATCCTCGAGTGAGTCGTCCTCACCTGTAAAGCCAAGCTAATCCCGATATGGATGCTCTTAAGGTCGAGTTGTTGACCTCGCTGAGGAAAGATATTTTAAAAAAAGAACTTCAGGATACTCTCGGTGAGGCTTTGTCTTCCATTAAGTCTGACTTGCAAACGGTGAAGACTCAGCTGGCGATTGATAAAGCCGCTAACGATGCTACCATGTCCGAACTAAAAGGTACGGTCAGGGAGATGGAGCACGCCCTTACTGTGTGCTCTGATGATATAGCGGAGATGAAAAATACTATCAAGTGCCTCACAGCTAACATGGCCAAGCTGGAAAACAAATGTGAAGACTTGGAGTCTAGGACGCGGCGTAACAACGTTAGGATAGTGGGAGTACCAGAGGGCCCTGAAACGTGCGCCACTGCAGCCGTGGCCTTCTTGTTAAAGGAAGCGTTTAATCTGGAGAAGGAGCCGCTTTTGGACCGTTTCCACAGGACCCTCCAACCCACACCCAAGCCCAGTGACCGCCCGCGAGCCATTGTATGCAGGTTTCATTACCACAGCGACTGTGTTGACATTTTACGGCGCGCTAGAGAACGCCGACAGATTAAAGTTGGAGACCAGACCATCTCAATCTTTCCTGACTATACTGCTAAGATTGCACGTGCTCAGGCTGCATTCAACACGGTCAGGCAGCAACTCCGTGGCATTGAAGGTGTTCGGTATGGCCTGCTTCATCCAGCGCGACTTCGCATCACGTATAAGGGTGTTGAGAAGAACTTTGTTTCAGCGGATGAAGCCAGTGATTATGTCAAAACTTTGATTTCTGGGTGAGCCTCATTAGCCCGTTAGTTTGGTGCTGTAATGCTGCTAAGTGTTTACACTCTCGTTAGGTTTAACGCTGCCTGCGCATTGTTCTCTTAGTGTGGCACTAGTTACTGTGCTGTTTATTTATTTATTTTTATTTTTTACTGTTATTCAAAGACACTAAATCATATATCGTATTTTTGTACTTTGGGTCAGCCCATCACAACCCTTTCTATGCTCACTGCATTTATTTTCTTGTTTATTTGTATTTTTACCTGTTTTTATCTAATCTGTGTGGTAATTTGATTGGTGGTATTACGGTGACCACTTTTTTTATTGGAAGGTTCACCTTCTGAGGAAACAATATTTTGTACTGTGAGTTTTTATTTTATTAGGGCCCAAGCGCTATGCAGACCCTATGTCGTCATAGTGTGTGAAGGGCCCTCTTGTTTTCCTTAGGATTTTTTTTTCCACCCTTTTGGACTTTTCGGGGGTCTTAACATGCTCAAAAACTCATGAAACATGGCAGACAGGTTGGAATCTGCTGCCATCAGGATGCCTGAAAGTCTCGTGGTCCGGGGCCCAAAGGGGCTATTTTGGGAAACACTGCCCTTTGTTCTGTTTTGTGGAGACTTTGGGTGTATTTGTATTTTGAGGTGTTGGGGGGGGGGGGGGTCCCATTTTGGCTCTTTACGTCCACTGGCATTATGGTTGTTGTGTTTTTTTTTTGTTTCTTTTGTTTCTTTTTTTTGAATGGTTAATGGCAATATAGATCCCAGCACTGCTGGGTCAGGCATGCCTCTTAGATCCATTAGTTGGAATATCAGAGGTATGGGTAACCCTGTTAAGAGATCTAAGGTTTTCACACACTTGAAACGTCTAAATTCTGATATTGCATTTTTACAGGAGACTCACCTTCGCATTAAAGATCATAATAGGTTACATTGCCCTTGTGTAGGTCAGGTCTTTCACTCAAACTTTAATTCGAAAGCTAGAGCAGTTGCTATCCTCATTAATAAGAAAGTTCCATTCTTATCGACCAATGTTATTGCTGACAGGAATGGTAGATACATCATTGTTGCTGGTACACTAATGCAAAAAAAGGTTTTGTTGGTAAATGTATATGCCCCGAACTTTGATGATGCTGAATTCGCTAATAGATTGCTGAGTAACATCCCCGTCTTGAATACTCATTTGTGGATCCTTGGTGGAGATCTGAATTGTGTTTTTGATCCAATCTTTGATCGATCCAATCCTCGTAATTTGACTCAATCATCTATGTCTAAAATATTTTCAGATTTTATGAAACAGAATGATCTTATTGATCCATGGAGATTTCGCAATCCTTCAATCAAAAAATTTTCTTTTTTCTCCCAGGTGCACCATTCGTCTTCCAGGATTGATTACTTTTTTATTGACAGAAATCTTATTTCGTTTGTTAGTTCTTCTGATTATTCTGGTATTGTAATATCTGATCATTCACCTTTGTTATTGGATATTCAACTTTCTACCTATAAACGTAGCCCACCACTTTGGAGATTTAACTCTCTTCTTTTGGCAGATAAAGAATTTTGTGAATTCATTTCAAGTTCTATTGAGGAGTTCTTGTCCTTCAATCAAAACAATTCAGTTTCATATTCATTGCTATGGTAGACACTTAAATGCTATCTGAGAGGTCAAATTATTTCTTATTCTGTCCTTGCTAATAAAAAGATTAATGCTAGGCTTAAAGAACTTACAGCTGCGATTAGTAACCTTGACCAAAGTTATACACTGAACCCCTCTCCAGAACTACTGAAGCAGCGTCTTGATTTGCAAGCGAAATTTGATCTTATGTCAACTAAAGAGGCAGAGCGCTTGTTACTACGTAGTCGTGGCTCATATTATGAATATGGCGACAAGGCAAGTCGCCTGTTGGCACATCAACTACGACGACAAGCCACTTCACGTCTGAAACACTTATGACACTATTACTACTGATCCCTTGGAAATTAATTCTACCTTTAAAACATTTTACTCTTTGTTATACAAGTCTGAATCTCCTACGGACAAAGCTAAAATGAACGAATTTCTTTATAATTTTTCAAATCCTGTTATTGATACTAATATTGCTGGGCAATTGGACTCCCCATTTTCCATTGAAGAAGTATTAAATGCTATTACAGCTATGCAGTCTAATAAAGCCCCAGGCCCTGATGGGTTTCCAATTGAATTTTATAAAAAAATTTATTGGTAAATTGGCTCCATTGGCTTTCGATAGGGTGGAGTGGGAGTATTTGTTTGCAGTTTTAAAGAAATTTGGATTTGGTGATAAATTTATTTCTTGGATTCAGCTTCTTTATTCGTCCCCTAAAGCCAGTGTTCATACTAATGATGTTTATTCTGATTAATTTTCTCTGGGTCGTGGATGTCGTTGCCCTCTGTCACCTTTACTTTTTGCCAATGCCATCGAGCCTCTGTCTATTACATTGAGATCTTCCTCTGTATTCAAGGGAATCATCCGTAATGGAATTGAATATAAGTTATCATTGTATGCAGATGATTTGTTATTATATATAACTGATCCTGCACTCTCCATCCCTGCTGTTTTGGGTATTCTGGAGAACTTCAGCTCGTTTTCAGGTTATAGATTAAATTTGGGGAAAAGTGAGTGTTTTCCTGTTAATACGGCTGTCTTCAACAGTTTGATCTACCCTTTCAGTTTTCCTTCTGGGTTTAAATACATGGGGATTAACGTGATTCGCTCTTTATCTGGCCTTAATTCAGTTAATTTTTACTCCCCTTATATCAAGGATTAAATCTGATATTCAAAGATGGGGTAATCTTCCCCTTTCATTAATCGGTAAGATTAATGTTGTTAAAATGAATATCTTACCAAAATTTCTATTTTTATTTCAATCGATTCCCTTATTTTTGCCAAGACATTTTTTTGTCTCACTGGATAAGATCATTGGTTCTTTCATTTGGGGAGGGAAGCCACCTAGGGTTCGTAAAGCTGTACTGCAGAGATGTAGATTCAGTGGAGGACAAATTTTCTGGCTTACTATTGGGCCGCTCACATCCATAAACTTTGCTATTGGCTAAAATCTTCTGTCTCTTCTTTGTGTAAATTGGAGATATCATCTTGTAAGAGATCTTCTATACCGGCTCTGCTCTGTTCCTCTTTACCCATAAAACCCTCTCTGTATACTGATAATCAGGTGGTTCTTAACACACTTAGGATCTGGTTTCAGTTTAGACGGCACTTTAAATTTGTAATGGCATCCTCTGCGGGTCCTCTAAACAACAACCATTTGTTTCCCCCATCACTCCTGGACTTGACATTCTCAGCATGGTGTTATAAAACAATTTAAATATTTATATGTGGATGGTGTCTTTGATAGTTTTGCCAATCTGTCATCACATTATGGTCTCCCAATTACCCATCTGTTTCGCTATTTTCAAATTCAAAATTTTGTTGCCAAGTGTTTACCTGGTTTCCCCTCTTTACCTCCAGAACAGCAGTGGGAGACTATGCTATTACTTATTCCTCATCATAGAGGAACCATTTCGAAACTCTATGATGCTATCACGTCTCTTAGTGACCACTCAAATGTTAAGCTTAATCGTACATGGGAGGGGGAACTAGGAATTAAAATATAGGAGGAGTCCTGGGAACGGGCTATAGAGAGGGTATGGTCTTCTACCTGCTGTGCTCGTCTTGGACTTATTCAGTTTAAGGTCATACACAGGGCACATTTTTCTAAGGCTAGACTTTCAGAGCTGTATCCGGTGATAAATGTGATAAATGCCATGGCTCTCCATGTCACCTTAGTCACATGTTTTTTTCTGTGTCCTAGGCTGGAAAGTTTCTGGACAGGTTATTTTGCGATCATGTCAACTGTTCTTGGGGTAACTCTTCAACCTTGTCCTCTGATTGCTATATTTGGGATTCCTGATTGCTCTCTTTCACTTAATTCTACACAAAAGGATATTGTAGCTTTCACATCCTTATTAACGTTATTGTTACATTGGAAGTCTACTAAATGTCCTCCTATCTCCCAGTGGCTTAAAGATGTCATGTTTTTTTTTTTTACTTGAAAAAATTAAATACACAATGAGAGGATGTACAGCCAATTTTTTTCACAATTGGCAACCTTTTATTTCCTATTTTACTAGTTTAGAGGTATTGCCTGATTAAATGTATACCTGATACTGTTATATTTATACCACTTAGCAAACTCCAAACGTTTGCGTTTATGATTGTGATTGAGAAAAGGTTTTTTTCCTTGCATGCCTCCCAAATAGCTTGTTGACATGTAGATAGTGTCTGATGGTTGTTTTGGAGACTTTGTGACCCCAAGATGCTATCATTCGTTGCAGGTCTTTAACAGTGAGCTTTGGAGAATTCTTTATTTCTCTTACCAGTCTCCTTACTGTGTGTGGAGAACTTGCGCCCTCGTCCAGGCTTGTTTACTACTGTTCCAGTTTTTTTTTAACTTCTTAATGATTCCTCTCACAGTAGATATGGGCAGGTGCAGGCGGGTGGCTATTTTCTTGTACCCATTGCCTGACTTGTGAAGGTCGACACACATCTGCGTTACTTGAATGGTATGTTCCTTTGTCTTTCCCATGTTGAAGAGTGGATAAGAGAAATGGCCTCTGTGTCACGTCATATTTATACCCCAGGGAAGCAGGTGATAAATTACTAATTAAATTTTCCTAGATACTCGGATCAACTTTGTAAACTACTGTAGAAATGACAGAAATACTTCAATTACATTTATTTTCTAGGAATTGTTAGAGGTGCCAATAATTGTGGAACAGGTTATTTTATGAAAAATAATTATTTGTTAGTCAGGGATTTTTATTTCCCCTTAAAATTCATTAAATTTATATTTTTCTACAATTTTCAGTGTGACAATATGCTTCTGCAATAAAAACTGAATTTATTTTAAGGCTTCTAGCACATCTTAACCAGGGGTGCCAATAAGTATGGAGGGCACTATAAAATTAAAACATTGTCAGGACGTGCTACTGCGTCAGCAGATGTCAATGTTTTTTTTTTTTTTTGCGTTATTATAATAATTAAATGCAGTAGGCTGTTATGATTAGGGTTGGGTATAGTTTGGGTTTTTTTCGATACCTGTGTCAAATCTATACTTTTAAATTTTCAATTATAAACAGAATCCATGTTACATTAGTATTTAACAAATCGTTTGACCATTTGTTAGCATGAACGCAAGATTTGCATTTTGCAGTTAACATTACATTAGCCTACTGCTAACCTGCGGAAAGGCTGCTGTCGTCATTATAATCACTGGACTCCTTTTTGCTACAGTTGGTATGACTGGGGCGGGGGTCATCCACACCAATAGTGCCAGCTGTTGTCTGTAAGCTGTCAAACACGGCGCATCCCTCTGCTTTTAAATTTATTCCGTTTGCCCTCAAATGTTTCATTAGATTTGACGTGTTTCCTCCTTTACACACAACTGCTGTAAAACATTTGCGGCACGTCGCGGTGTCGAATCCTTTCTTGTGAAATATAGCCACACTTTCGACCATTTAGCTTTAGGCATTTTAACGAAAGTTAATTTAGCAAGTTAAGATAGCAGTAGACCACCTGCTGCCGTCAGAGCAAGTGTAACGCAAGATGCATTCACGCGCATCTCGGATGGTCTCATTTCCCGATGATTTGTGCTTTAATTTTTTTTTATCTAATCTAATACACTTTTAATCTACAAAAATAAAATGGATAGTTGCATTACTGCAACAATGTTTTGGATTTGTATTATCAAAGCTTTCCGAAGTCCTCAAGAGTTTTCTAATTAAGGAAATAATTAATTTTTCCGATCATTTCTGACAGCCCATGAATGCAGTATTTAAATTTTACTAGCGATCATGTGTGTTGATGAAACTAATTCTTATTACAACTGTGTCATCATAGCCCCAGAGAACAAATATATTAATCGATGGTTCAGGCATTTAAGTGGCACCGAAATTCGCGTTCTGTTTCAGTCCGGTACATACCGGTTTTCAGTACCCAACCCTAGTTATGATCATCATAATTTTCTTTAATAAATAATGACCCCTGTTGCGCTGTACTACTGCCGGCAAAACCTTATGAAATACAAGTGAAACATTAAACATCTTTTCAATCACAGTACTAAAATTACAG
Source organism: Clarias macrocephalus (assembly GCA_011419295.1). Lineage (NCBI taxonomy): Eukaryota > Metazoa > Chordata > Actinopteri > Siluriformes > Clariidae > Clarias > Clarias macrocephalus. The sequence goes on from JAAGKR010005905.1 coordinate 17,993, forward strand.
TACAAATTTAGAATTTAAATAAAATAACAAATATTTGCATCGAATTTATGCAAAGTAAATGTATACCTTTATATCTAGCCTTTAGATTATATCACGTGTAACACTAGCACATAGCCAGAAAACAGACTCTGGGTATGCATCAGGAAAAAGTTGGACAGATTAATGTACAAAAACTATATAAGCCTTTATAAGACTATATTTTTATTTAAGTGCACTCAAGATGAAAAAACATTATGATTTTGTAAAATAATGAAAGCGAACAACAAATTTTAGACAATGTAATTCGTATGAAAAGTGAATTATAGGTGCGTCCACTGCTGCAGAGATAACGAGATGACATGATCACACTCATCATTACAAAATCAACGAAATCAAAGAAATCAGTAATTTTTTAATGAATTATTAAAATGGCCAGAGTCAGTCTCGTTGCTGTTTTCCCCGATGCATTCATAATCATTAGTCTACTTCTTCCGGTGTGCTCTGGAAAACTTTGTGTGTCGGTTGAGCAATGATTAGACTATGTCTAGAGTCTAAGAGAGATCTTAACATCCTGGAGCTCAAACCGCATTTAAATTAAATGAACAAATATTGTAGTAAATAACAATAGCAAAAAGTACAATTGATGTACATCACTCAATTTACACAGAAGTTATTAGCCACTTCCTGTTTCCTATTATTCGCTGTAGGTTTAAGGGCTCGCCACGGCTGACCCGTGTAAGATATCAAACAGCCCTTCACAATGTTAGATCCTCAATGTCTTGAGATTATATTGGACCCTGTTTGGTCAAAAACATATGAATCCTGTAAGAGTAGTAGATCACATTTCAATGGGTGCATTTTTCAAACAACGCCAAATAACTGACTTCCTGTTCAGCGGATTCCATGACATGGGGTATGCAAGTTGTTGACCTCAATGAGATCTAAATTTATCCTGGGGCGCATTCATATATGTCATAGTGGATATGAGTTATGCAGCTAAATTTTTACAAAGTTCCAGGGGGTGCTGTACAGGTCCTGTGCCACATAATCAGTTTGAGTCTACACCCATTAAATTTTGGAGCCATAGGTCTCTTCAACCGTAAGATATGAGAAGATTAAATTTCTTTGATTTTTTCTTTAGTTAAATGGTCACCATAGCAACACGATTCAAATTAGAAAAAAATCCTCCATGGTTTCCATGGACTCATGTCTTTTTATTATTCTGACTGATTTTGAACCAAATCAGGTGGAAGTAAAGGACAAAATATTAGTGATTTCCAAAAGTGACACACTTCCTGCTGCCAGTTGGTGACGCTATGACATAGACTTATGATTGTCATATGATGTGATCAGCTTCCTATTCTTAACATAATTGTAAAGTTTCATGTACATAACTTAATGTACACAGAAGTTATTAGCCTCTTCCTGTTCATTTTTATTCGCCATAAGTTTAAAGCATCGCCACGGCCGAACCATTTGAGATATTAAAAATCCCTTCACAATTTTGCGTCAGCAACTTGTTTAGATCATATTGGCCTGGTTTGGTGCCAATTGTATTAATTCCCTAGGAGGCGTATTTCACATTCCATTGGGTGCATTTTGCAAACAATGCAAAATAACTCACTTCCTGTTGATTAGACCTGATAACATTCAGCGCAAAACTTGTTCAGCTTGATGAGATCTAAATGTCTACCGGATTTTTGAGTATGTTAAGACCCCTGAAAGTGCCTGGATGATTGAAAGAAAAAAAAAAAAGAAAAAAAAATCCTTAGAAGAACAATAGGGCCTTGCGCACTACAGTGCTTGGGCCCTAATAAAACTTTTTTTTATTTTTAATATTGTTCATTATAAATATTAATATATAAATATTAAATGTGGGATAAAAAAACTGTTGTTCTAAAAATTTTATAGTTGAGGAATCATGTCCTTCAATCTGTTCTGTATTGTTTTCAGTGAACTTGAGCGCATCAGACTTGCCTCACAGACTTGAAAAATATATACTATATATAAAGTATATAAAGTTATAAAACTATATAAAGTAATGAAAAAACTATTTAAAATGATGTAATTCGTATAAAACGTGAATTATTGGCACATCCATTGCTGTCGAGATGACAAGATCACCTTCATCACTATAGCCAAAACCAAAGAAATCACTAATTCACTATTTACTAATGAATTAATGAAATGGCCAGAGTCAGTCTCCTTGCTATTTTCCCTCCAATGCATTCTTTAATGCGGCTGAGCGCTGATTAGACTACGTAGGAAGTTAAAGAGGAGGATCACGATGCCAAATCAAAATTCAGAGCCCAAACCTCATTTAAATTAAATTAACAAATATTATAAGTAAACCACAATGGCCCACGTTTAGAAAACATTTAGAATTCTTTCCGAGATGAGGCTGGGACGGTGTTATGCACAGAGCGCCGGGAGATTTCCTGAAGCTCAAATCTCCAAAATCGTTGGGGCATTTTTTTCTAAACAGCCGCTATCTTTAATAACCATTGGAGGGTTCAAGCTGTACACACATGCATTCTCGCCTAAACAACTCTTAAAACTACACTTGTGACACAATAACAATAATATTTCTAACATTTTGCAGGCTGCCGTTTGGAGAAATAAAGAGAATAAAGAATAAACTAGTGGTTGGGTCAAAATAACCCAGATTTTTTACTCAACATAAACAACCCAACAAATGTTTACAGAAACAACCACAGCATTTTTAGAGGGTCTTTTGCGTTACTGTAATGTTTTATTCTGAAAGTCTATTGTCCAGTTATTTCTATATTTAACGTTTGCTGTCTTTGAATGTATTTTTTTTAAATAACAATAAACTGATACAAACACTATAGGCTATATAACAGTTCATTCTTTGTACAAATAAAATTGTCAAACACCACCTGGCGGTCATTTCACGAATGACTTTGAAATGCAACTGTTTTGCTACGACAGTAAGCACGGAGGTAATAGGCATTCTGGGGTCCGTTCTTCGTACGTCGCTTGAAACATCCGAGATGGATTGACACATCTAAGATGAGATCATTGTGCTAATTACGATGCGGCTAATTGGGTTCTTCGAGCACACCTGTTGTTGATGATTGGTATCGCTGGATTGAGTTGTCTAAGTTTATTGCGCGTTCGTGCGTTTGTTTAAAAGGCGATATGCATCGACAGTAGAAACACTGATCACAACCCCTGCGATTGGGTGACGAAATGGCAAAAGAGCAGCTCTTTTTTTCTCAAGCAGAGCAAACGCTTTTATTAGAGGGTTATGGAGAATTTCAAACTTTAATAAAGAAAATTTTAAATAAAAGTAATTATTAAATACGTGAGTGCTGCCCGCGTTACATGTTGTGTATGTATGTATGTGTGTGTGTATACTCTCAAATCCTATTTGTATTCATTTAAAGTTAGCTGAACAAATTTGATAATTTAAATAATTGTAAGTACTTAAGTAACAGTAACTGTCACCTCAAAGTTCCACCAACTTAAATCTAAAGCGATCTGGTGGCTCAGTGGTAGGTGTCTTGCCTGCCATGCGAAAGACCCGGGTTCGATTCCCATGCTGGATTGAATTTACTTTATTTGCAACAAATTCAAATATTGATAGTTCTGTTCTTAAAATTGGAAACATCATTACTTAAAAAAAAATATGTAACTGATTACTTCAAATAATTTGCAATTTCCAACTTAATCGTGTTTACAGTGTAAAAGTGAAGTACAAGAACAAGTATAGTAAGAAGTATATTGTCTTGCTGTGCTAAAGGATCCGGTCTATCATGCAATACACAAGGAATTTGAAAAACTCTGTGTATAATCCTCACACCTTCAGTAACCGATTGCTCTCTCATAAACGGACAAGATATTGCTGCAACAGATTTGAGAAAATTACCTCAACTTATATAGACGCAATCGGGGGATATTACATTCGGGGGATTGTTACATATTATTAGACACACACGGGGATTAACACACGAATGATGACCACAGCCACACACACACATATATACATATACTGTATTTATGTTTAAATACATCCATCCATATATTCATGCAAGATACTTTTCTTTTCCCACGTGAGTCAGTCCGTGTCAGTCAGTCATGCTCTTTAACCAATCAGATGTGACCTCGCCATTTCAACCAATCATAACCCGCCAGGAGCGCAGCCTAAATCCTGTTTACATGAAATAAACCTGCTCCCGAGCAGGTTTAAGCTTACGGACATGTTGCTATGACAGCAAGCGCAAGATTCGCTTCGAAGAACGAAACAATCCAAGATCAGGACAAATCCACAACAATCAAATCCAGCTAACTGAGTTAGCGACGTACGAAGAACGGACTACCTACTGTATGTGGTATTGTGTTGTGTAATATAGTGTTGTGTGGTGTGGTGTACTGTGTTGTGATGGGGTTTGTTGCCATGTGGTGTTGTTTCTGATGGTCTAGTGTGGTGTGGAGTGGTGTAATGTGGTCTGGTTTATGGTGGTTTGTTTCTTTTGCATGGATAGTGTCAGACTTACTTACAGAGTTACTGTCATGGTTGAAGGCAATGGATTGTGATCAGCAGGAGCAAGGAGCTAGATGATCTCAAAATTGCAGCTTATTCCTGTATATACACGTACAGTACCAGTTTATTAGGTACAAATGTTTATTTTGTTGGAACGTTTCCAGGGCCAGGATAAAGTTCCAGAGAGACATTTGGGACTGCAATCTCCTCTATTTCCCCGGCGTGGTCCGGCCGGCTGGATTGCGGTGCCGGACCAAGCAATCCAGCCGGCCGAGTTCTTCTCGGTTCATTGCATGGACAGAACATGGAACTTGGGGAAGTCAAGGGGAGGTGGCGTGTGTTGAATGGTGAACAACAGCAGGTGCAACAGCGCGAGCAAGTTCCTCCGGAGTTTTCATCAGACCAATTGGTGGCCACTTTACAGGACGCACTTGATGATGCAGACTGGGACATCAACAGGCAGCTCTGTTGACATCAACGTGTTTACGGAAGTGGTTCTGGGATTCATCAAACTTGCAGATGATACCATATATAAAACGACTATCAGAGCATTTCCCAATCAGAAGTCGTGGGTGGATAAGACCACCCGCAATACTCACCAGAACTTGCATCGGGTGACAGCGCTACGGGAGGAAACTAGAGTCACAGCTCCAACAGAGTGACTCTAGGAGCCTGTGGCAGGGATTACAAAGCACCAACATCCGGTATGACGAATGCGGATGTGTCTCTGGCAGACGAGCTAAACACCTTCTATGCTCTTTTTGAAGCTACAGCTAAAGACATGAGCTGCGCCATCGGCTGCAGACAGGAAGAGTCCTTAGAGCCTGCGCAGACCAGCACCTGTGTTCACGGAGATATTCAACCTCTCCTTTTCCCAGTTGGTAATCCCCACATGCTTTAAAGAGTCCATCATTGTTCCTTTCCCAAAGAAACCCCATCCTGCTTCCCTCAATGATTATCGCCTTGTAGCACTGACTTCAGTAGTGATAAAGTGCTTTGAGCGGCTGGTCAGAAACTTCATCATCTCTTCACTACCTTGACCCTTTACAGTTTGCTTACAGTCCAAACCATTTAACTGATGATGCCATCTGTCACCTCATTCACACATCTCTCATTCACCTGGACACTAGAAAGGGGAATTGTTAAAATGCTCTTTGTCAACTACAGTTCACCATTTAATACTAGAATTCTCTCCACATTCACCAACAACCTGGGACTCAGCCCATCTCTGTGCCATCTCCAATTTCCAGACTGGCAGTCATGTCTCAGCCTTCCTCAGACTTGTGTTCTGAGCCCCCTGCTGTACTGTACAAATCTACCATGGTCATCAAGTTTGTGATGACACCGTTGTGGTGGGTCTAATCTCTGACAATGACAAGACAGCCTACCTGGAGGAAACTGGAAATCTAGAGAACTGGTGCCAGAGGAACAATCTCCTTCTAAACATCAACAAGACGAGAGCAGCTCTACAGAGGGTGGTGAGATCAGCCAAGCGCGCCATCCGCACGGAGCTCCCTGACCTGCACTCAGCAAGCAGTGCTGGACCAAGGCCAGGAAGATTGAGAAGGACCTCAGCCACCCTAACAATGGATTGTTTTCTCTACTGGCGTCAGGAAAGCGCTTCTGCTCCCTTAAGGCCAACACAGAGAGGCTGAGGAGGAGTTTCTTGCCACAAGTGATACAGTCTCTCAACCAGAACACCACACCGGACTAAAACATTCTTGTTGCATACTGCATTTTATGGAAATTTGCTCACACCAAAGAGACATTTATGGAGCATTTATGGTCATATACATTTGAACATTCATGCACATTTGCACTCACCCTGGACATTTCTATTTCATTTCATTTTGCACACTTTTGTACATTGCACTTTTATGGTCATTACATCTTCACAATCTTTCATTTTTGCACACTCTGACATTTTTATTTAAATTCAACAGTTTCCATATTTTCCATATTTGTACAGCCATTGTCTAAACTTTGTACAGCTAAGTAAAAAAAAAAATAAATAAAATAAAAAAATATTGCTTTATATTTTTCCTACAGCTAAGTCTTAGCTGTATTTATTTATGTATGTTTTATTCTTATTCTATTCCATAATTTATTTCTTACTGTTAATCTTGATTTTAAGGTCACGAGCAGTCATATAAGCATTTCACTGCATATGTTACTGTTTGACTGTGTACGTGACAAATAAAATTTGAATTTGATTTGATAGAATTTTTTTTTGTTAGATACTTTTTATAACATTAAGAAAAAAATGTGTCACATATATACTGTATTAGTAACCAAACACCAACCAAAGAACATCCACCCTACACATATGCAAAAAGAAATAAATTAATAATAATAATATTAATAATAATAATAATAATAATAATAATAATAAGACAAATGAAAAAGGGCAATTTTGTCAAATACACTAAGACAATGACAGTTCAACACAATAAATTCCACTGAAAGTGAAAAATATATAAAATTAAATCATAAACATAATTCAGGGATTAACCCAATCAACTGTCTTTAAACACTTGAGTATGATCACATTATTTGGTGTTACTCAGCAGTCTGTCCATTTTCTTCTAAAAAACGAAGAAAGAAGCCCCAAATGTTGTAAAATGTGAGCATTTTTTGTTTGATTGAGTAAGTAGGTCTTCCCATTGCTATAAAAGAAGACATTTCCTTAATCCAGAGTGACAGAGATGAACCATGAATACTTTTTCAGTGAATGGCAATCAGGCGCTTCGCATGCAATAGACACAGGTTTACAAACTTCTATTCATATGTTTTCAAAGATAAGGCAGGTGGAAAAAGACCAAGCACACAAATTTTAGGGCAGACAGGGATTCCTTTACCAACAGTTTTAGAAATAACACCTATTCATTCTTTCCAAAAGGATTGCAAGTATTCACAATGCAATAGTGTGCTCTTATAAGTTAAACATTTTCCAAAAATATCCAAAATATTTCTATTTATTCTAATTTATTTAGCATTTCCATGTTCTCATTATCCAATTATATTAAATTAGTTTAAAACAGGTGTTGATCAATAATGTTTGCGCTTGAACACAACTTTTTTACCATTTATTTTCTGTAACATCCATGTGAAAATCATCAATCCAAGCCAGTCTTTTATGATTCTTAGATTCTTTAGATTCTTTGGAAGCATTAACAAAGTTGCTATACAGCGTAGAAATTTTGTAATTGGCACTGCGATCTTTAACTAAAATGTCTTCTAAACTACTTATCTTACTTACCCTGCGTTCACATCGATTGCGGCGAGAGCGTCAAAGTTCGCTCTTGCCGCCCTGCCACCGATGCCTGTCGCCGCTCTTCGCCGCTGTCGGCCGCTCTGACATAGACCGAATGCCTTTCTTGTATTTAAAGGGACCGCAAAGCAATCAAGCTTGTTGATCTTATGGAGACTGACCAAAATGTGGAAGAAAACAAGAAATTGATTGATAGAAAAAACTGTATTGTAGAAATAAACAAATTATAAGGCATTTGTATGTTCATTGTGAATTGCTAGTCTAATTTAATATTTTTTTATTATTATATTTTTTATTATCTTTGTCCACGCATCATTTTTTAAATTAATATCCCTGTACACAAACAGGGACATGTCATAAATAACCGGGAAATCCGCTACCGCAATAATTAACTTCTTCTCCATTTTGCTTGGGAACTAATGCCGCCGGAACAAAAGTTTACAGGACTGCGTTCCGCGGAATCCGCTCAAGCGGAGGACCTCAACTTTTTTATTGGTTGCCGCTCAACCACGTCATAGCTCATTACCATAAAGTTGAGCTGATTTCAACTCCCTTCGCCGCGCTCGCCACGCCGCCCTCCGCCGAGCCGCCCTTCGCCACTCTTTAAAGCAGGCTCCCATTGAAAATGAATGACTTCTGCCCGTTTTGACGCTCTCGGCGCATTCGGTGTGAACGCAGGGTTACTATCTTATAAAATTACTGATCTGAAGATACTTAAAAAAATGAGAGTGAGGAATTTTATATCTTTCCTTAGAGGTTTCAAAGGTCATCAGTATATTATCTTCATACAGATCTGATATCTTCTATAAGCCTTTCTGAAACCGTAGCTTAAAACCCATGTCTGATTTCCCTGGAACAAATAATGCATTACCCCAAATGGGAGAGAAATTAGGTAGTACCGGCGTGTCTCCCAGCTCAATCTGTGACTCGTGCCATATTAAAATAACGGTTCTTACAAATGGGTTAGATGTATTTTGGTTAAGTTTTTTTTCAAAGAATCAGAATATAAATATGCGTCAAGACTCAGATTGCCTGTACATTTTCTTTCAATCTGTATCCATGGAATGCAAGATGAGCTAGCAAACCAAAAACATGCCAATCTCAGCTGGGCTGCCTTAAAATACCAAAAAAGATTAGGGAGTCGCAGCCCACCTCATTCATAAGGGATATACAGCAGTGTTAAGCGAAGCCTGGAGCGTCTAAATTTAACAAATACCTTCTTCATGTTTGAAAAAAAGGAAGGAGGAGTTAGTGGGGTTGACTGAAACAAATCTAGAAATTTAGAGACTATATTCATTTTAATATTCACCCTCCCAATAGTAGTGAGAGGAAGAGACATCCATCTATTCAAACTTTCGTTCACCTGAGTTATCAGAGGAGTATAATTGACTGGGATAACTTTTTTTACTTGTGGAGTAACTTCCCAAATAACTAAATCCATCTATAGAAGTTTCATATAGAAGGTGTTGTATTATTGGATTTAGTCTCTCCTGTTCATTAAGAAAGAGTATAGATGACTTTGAATGGTTAACTTTATAACCTGGAAATATTCCAAATTTATTAATCAAATTGTGGGTTTCAATATTGGGTATTGAATCTTTAAGTTTTGTTAAATATAAAACAATATTGTCTGCATATAACGAAATCCGATGCTCTACATCTGCAATTTCAATTCCCTTTATAACTGGTGTGACACAAGGTTATTTTCCTCATACAGATTGACAGCCTTGCACTCGACTAAAACAGGAGAGACTAAAAGGGGTCAGCACCATAGACAGAGCTCCTAAACTTGAACGAGGGGCAGGGCGCTCTAACTCGCTACGACCGGCAGCTTGTCATCTACTGTCCTGCTGTCATTGGCCGCCTATAAAAGGGCAGGGGATCTTCCATTCAGGGGGAAAGGTATACATAGAGCGACCGCTAAATTTATCGTTACTCCAGATTCCGATCCCTCCGGCGCTCCAGCAGAAGACGCATAACCTCGCCGATGCTTCCGGCGTGCGACTGGCTCTCTCGCTCCCTCTCTCTCTACTCAGGAGCGGCGGCTACACAAGTGTCTTGACTGCTCCTTGCACCGTGTCCCCTAGGGGAAATTACTTAAGGCGGCTCTAAAGGAATAAGAAAAGATTTAACTTTATGTTGTTTTACTGTTGCACTTCATTTTTGCTCTGAGTTTGCGGGGAAGAAAGGAGAAAAGACAAAATAAAGATTTCTATTCTTCTCACGGCAATACTGCCTCCTGGTCTTCTTGCCCTTCGTAGAGACAGTGAGACTGGTGGAAAATGCGGCCTGCAGGACCAGAACCAGGAGCACCCAGTACTCCGGAACACTTCCTGGGACACAGCTGACATGGGCTTCAAGCTACTACTGCGGAGCTTGTTTACTTACAACAGCGAGGAGGGCGCGACGTGCGACTGCCTGACCCCCGCCGAGAGGCACAAAATTTCCTCACCAAGTTGATTCCGCACGATGACATCGAGGCCTTTCTGCAGATCTTTGAGCGGACCGCGGAACACGAGCGATGGCCGCGGCGCGACTGGATTCTTATCCCTCTCCTCTCAGGAGAAGCTCAGCGTGCTTACCTTTTGCTTAACCTAGAGCAAATAGAAGACTATTACTAGGGTAATAATGTTATCTATAAGAGAGCCTTGAACAATTAAATATCTGCCAGATTTATCTGAGATCACCTTTGATACTTTAAATGGAATGACTTTGTGTATCAGAATCATTACACCCCTTGAGTTCGATGCATATGAAGCAGAGATCACTTCAACTGGTGTCACGGGCAACTGGAGACGCAACAGAAGACTAGCAGTTAGCCCTGTAGCGTGGATGGTAAACCCAAATGCGGAAATAGCGCGAGCAGGCAGGAAAACCACGCTGTTTATTTTTAGAACTCTCTCGGAGCGAGAGCAAGAGCCATGGGGGAAGTAGTGAAGGGTTTGAGTTGGGACATGTGGAATACCGGATGGATCCGGAGCGCCACAGGCAGCTGGAGCCGGTAGGTGACAGGATTAATCCGGAGGGTGACGCGGTATGGACCGATGAATCTTGAAGACAGTTTTCGTGACTCAGTTTGTAGGTGCAGATTTTTAGTAGATAGACATACCTTGTCACCTACATGGAACAATCACCCCGGTACTTCAACCTCTGGTCCTTGATGGTCGAACATTGGAGGCTGGAAACCGTAGAATGCCTCAAATGAGCTTAGATTGGTAGCGGAGGATGTGTGGAGGTTATGGGATAGTTCAGCCCAAATGAGGTTAGCAGGCCCAGGAGCACCGGTGATCAGCGACAAAGCACCTCAGGTAGTGCTCCAGTTGTTGGTTGGTCCTCTCCGTCTGTGGGTGGTAGCCGGAGGACAGACTACAGGTGGAATTGATCAGACGGCAGAAGGCCTTCCAGAACCGGGACGTGAACTGGGGCCCCCTGTCCGAGACGATGTCCTTTGGGAACCCATGCAGGCGGACTATGTGTTCTAATATCAGTTCGGCAATCCCTTTGGCTGACAGGAGTCCGGGGAGGGTCACCAGGTGTACAGCTTTGGAGAACCGATCTACGATGATAAGGATGGTGTTTTTCCCTTCGGAAACTGGCAGGCCCGTGATGAAGTTGACGGCAATGTGCGTCCAGGGCCGTCAGGGAACAGGAAGTGGCTGGAGTTCACCTGGCGATGGTTGGTTGCTGTTTTTGGCCCTGGCGCATACTGGGCATGCCTGGACGAACTCGTCAATATCCTTCCTCATATTTGGCCACTGAACATTCTCCAGGGGGGGCACTCCTCCCTTCTCCAGTGGGGGCACTCCTCCCTCCTCTCTGGACACCATGTTCGGCCACCAGAAGGCGCGTTGGATGAACATGGTGTCCAGAGAGGAGGGAGGAGTGCCCCCACTGGAGAACATCGGTTTTGACGATGTCGGGCACATAGAGTCGACCAGGCGGCGCACCTGCTGGTTCGGTCTCCGCAGTCTGTGCCTGGCGAACTCTCATCTCTATGTCCCAATAGAGTGGTGCGTGTATCTTGGTGGGTGGTAGGACAGGCGCGGGGTTTGTCCGGGCGACGTCTTCCTCGTGCTGTCGTGAGAGGTCTTGGACCCTGGGCGGTATGGCAGGTGGAAATTGTACAGTAGTTTTCGGAAAATAATGCCCAGCGCGACTGTCGGCGGTTGAGCTGGTTTAATGTGCGGATGGTGATGAGGTTCTGATGGTCGGTCCAGACGATGAACGGCTCTCTGGCACCTTGGAGCCAGTGTCGCCTTTCCTCGAAGGCCTACTTTATGGCCAGTAGCTTGCAGTCCCTTACTCCGTATCGCTGCTGAGTGGGGTAAAATTTCTTGGAGAAAAAACTGTAAGGGTGCAGCTTTTGGTCTGGACCTCGTTGGGAGAGAACAGCCCCGGCGCCCACATCCGAAGCATCCACTTCCACAATGAACGGTTTGTCTGCATCAGGATGAAGGAGGATGGGAGCAGTGGTGAAGCGATGACAGAGTTCATGGAAGGTGGAGATGGCAGTTGAGGTAAGGTTGAAGGGGTGAGACGATGGGTGAGTCAGAGCAGTTAACGGAGCTGCAACCATACTGTAGTTTCGAATAAAGTGACAATAAAAGTTTGCAAACCGGAGAAATTTTTGGAGTTGTTTGAGAGTCTTGGGTAGGGGCCAATGATTCACAACTTCCAGTTTCTGCGGGTCCATGGTCCATGGTTGCTGAAAAACGGCGGGTGCATTGCATAGTCCAAAGGGGGTGACCAGACTTTCATAATGTCCTGTGGGGGTGATGAAGGCCGTCTTCCACTCATCGCCCTCTCTGATGTGTTGTAGGCGCTCCGGAGGTCCAACTTAGTAAAGATGGTGGCAACAGAGAGAGCGTCCAGGGCAGAGTTGGTAAGAGGCAATGGATGTCGGTTTTTAATGGTGATGTTATTGAGCCCTCGATAATCGACACAGGGGCGTAGGTCACCATCGCGTTTCTTCACAAAGAAGAACCCCGCGGCGGCAGGTGAGAAGGAGGGCCGGATGGTACCTTGGCGAAGTCCACTGGAAACATATTCCTCCATCGCCTGCATCTCGGTGGTGGATAATGGGTAGAGGTGGCTGCGGGGGGGCGGGGGGGAGCCTGGCTGAACACTTCAGCCAGGTCCCGATAGACTGCCGGGATGTTGTCTGTGTCGACCTCAGGGGCCTCGGACTCCCTAGAACACATCCCAGTCTGGGCCCATAGGCAGAGTTTGGTGCAAGTCGGCCCCCATTGTAGGATCCGGTTTTGGGTCCAGGAAATAAGTGGGTCATGACAAAGTATCCAGGGGTGTCCGAGGATGATGGGAGGAGATTAAATGGAGGTGCGGTAAAATTGAAGCTGTTCCTGATGGTGAGGGTGATGGACTGGGTTTGGAAGTGTTGGGGCTAGAGGAGAGGGGCCGACCATCAACAGATGTAATCTTTATGCCTCGATCTTTACCCCCAGTTTCTTGGCGTAAAAAGAGTCAATGAAGTTACCTATGGCCCCAGAATCGATGAATGCGGTACTTCCGACCCGTTTGTACGCCAAACTGGAGGTGTACTCTTACCGTGAGACGGGAATCATTGGTCAGGGTGGTGGAGAGGGAGGTGAAACCCGGTGAGCCACTCTAACTTCTCACCAGGTCTGCGCGTTTCCCAGTCGCAGAGGACAGATGGCTCGGTGGTGTGCTGCTGAATCGCAATAAGCGCAGAGGCCCTCTCTGAATCAGCGTTCCCATTCTGCAGCAGTTAAGGAGGCGCGCCCTAATTGCATGTCAGTCATTCTGTCATCTTACACAAATAAACCCGCGTTCTAATAACACACACTCTAAGTCTAGTCATGACCTGTTTTAACTTTGAAAGTTTACCTAACCCCTAACGTTCCAGGATATAAATGTTAACTGAGAATCACTTGACATACAATCACATGTCCATATCTCTATGATCATAACACAAAAAAAGAAAAAAAATTCCCATATAAAAAAAAACAACAACTACAAAAAAACATAAATACATACAGTACAGACCAAAATTTTGGACACACCTTCTCATTTAAAAAGGTTGAATTTGTATTATGGCAAGAAAAAAGCAGCTAAGTAAAGAAAAAACGAGTGACCATCATTACTTTAAGAAATGAAGGTCAGTCCGTCCGAAAAATTGGGAAAACTTTGAAAGTGTCCCCAAGTGCAGTCACAAAAATCATCAAGCGCCACAAAGAAACTTGCTCACATGCGGACCGCCCCAGGAAAGGAAAACCAAGAATCACCTCGGCTGCGGAGGATAAGTTCATCCGAGTCACCAGCCTCAGAAATCGCAGGTTAACAGCAGCTCAGGTCAGAGACCACGTCAATGCCACACAGAGTTCTAGCAGCAGACACATCTCTAGAACAACTTTTAAGAGGAGACTGTGTGAATCAGGCCTTCATGGTAGAATATCTGCTAGGAAACCACTGCTAAGGACTGGCAGCAAGCAGAAGAGACTTGTTTGGGCTAAAGAACACAATAAAGAACACAATAAAGAAAACTCTTTGAATGAGAAGGTGTGTCCAAACTTTTGGTCTGTACTGTATATGCCCTAAATGTTGATGATGCTGAATCGCTAATAGATTGTGAGTAACATCCCCTTTTTGAATACTCATTTGCTGATCATCGTGGAGATCTGAATTTTGTTTTTGATCCACTCTTGGATCGATCTAATCCTCGTAATCTGACTCAATCAATGTATATTTATGGAACAGAACGATCTTATTGATCCATGGAGATTTCGCAATCCTTCAATCAAAAAATTTTCTTTTTTCTCCCAAGTGCACCATTCTTAATCCAGGATTGATTATTTTTTTATTGACAGAACTCTTAATTTGTGTGTTAGTTCTTCAGATTATTAGTGGTGCTTGCGAAGCAAAGCACTACTATTATAATCTCACAGGCTTATTCTTTTTCTTTTTCTTCTTCTTCTTCCGTATGAAATTTCGGCGCGTAACTAGTCTCGCACCGTTTGTCGTAGACCCATGAATGAGGTACGTGCGGCTTGTTCGGGAATGAGGTGCTATGACTTTTCTAAGGGGTCGGCGGTTAATTGCCCCCGCAGGGCATTGACTTAACATTGAGACGAACTTTCACGGATTGTAGCGCAGAGAGGGAATTTTGGAGAATGCTCAAATTTACCACATTTGTAGAGGTTTGCAACCTATGTCAGACCATACCCCGCAAGAGGGTATAAGTTCTACCCTCGGGGCAATAGAGCTCCCCAAATTTGCCCCATAGACATATAATGGGGAATAAATCTCATAGACTTAACATTGAGAAAAATTTTTGACGGATTGAAGCGCAGAGTGAGAATTTGGTAGAAATCTCAAATTCACCACATTTGAGGAGGGTCGCAAGCTGTGTCAGAACATACCCCACAGGAGGGTATAAGTTTTGCCCCCGGGGCAGAAAAGGTGCCCAAATTTGCCCTATTGACATATAATGCAGATTTTGGTGTATAACTGCTACAGTATCGTTTGTCATAGATCCATGAAAGAGGTGTCAAATCGTGCGGCTCATTCAGGATTGGGGTCTTCAGACTTTCCTCAGGGGTGGTTAATTGCCCCGCAGGTGGCAATTAACCACCCCAAAAATTCCCCTAGACTTAACATTCATACCAATCCTAAATTTCCCACATTTGAAGAGGCTAGCAAGCTGTGTTCTTCAGGAAATGTACCTCTCTAGTTCTGGTATTGTAATCTGATCATTCTCCTTTGCTATTGGATGTTCAACTTTCTACCTACAAACATACCCCCATCACTTTGGAGATTTAACTCTCTTCCTTTGGCAGATAAAGAATTTTGTGAATTAATTTCAAGTTCTATTGAGGAGTTCTTGTCCTTCAATCAAAACAATTCAGTTTCATATTCATTGCTATGGGAGACACTTAAATGCTACCTGAGAGGTCAAATGATATCTTATTCTGTTCTTGCTAATAAAAAGATTAATGCTAGGCTTAAAAAACTGCGATTAGTAAACTTGATCAAAGCTATACACTGAACCCCTCTCCAGAATTACTGAAGCAGCGTCTTGATTTGCAAGCAGAATTCGATTTTATGTCAACTAAAGAGGCAGAGCGCTTGTTACTACGCAGTCATGGCTTATACTATAAATATGATATGTTGGCACATCAACTACGACGACAAGCCACTTCGCGTTTGATACCTAGTATTAAAAACACTTATGACACTATTATTACAGATCCGTTGGAAATTAATTCTACCTTTAAAACATTTTACTCTTTGTTATACAAGTCTGAATCTCCTATGGACAAAGCCAAAATGAACAATTTTCTTTATAAATTTTCAAACCCTGTTATTGATACTAATATTGCTGGGCAATTGGACTCCCCATTTTCCATTGAAGAAGTATTAAATGCTATTACAGCTATGCAGTCTAATAAAGCCCCAGGCCCTGATGGGTTTCCAATTGAATTTTATAAAACATTTATTGGTAAATTGGCTCCATTGCTTTTATCTGTGTTTAATGAATACTTGGAAAGGGGTTCATTACCACCAACTTTCACTCAAGCCACTATAGCGCTCCTTCTCAAAAATGACAAAGATCCAACCTCTTGTGGTTCCTACAGACCATTATCTCTGCTTAATGCCGATATAAAGGTGTTGACTAAAGCAATTGCATCTCGCCTAGAGGATGTGCTTCCTTATACTATATCTGAAGTGCAAAATGGCTTTATAAAGGGACGTCAATTGTTTTTTAATACCGTACACTCTTTAATGTTATTTACTCAAAACATCAATCTGAACTTCCTGAACTTGTGATTTCTTTAGATGCTGAAAAGGCTTTCGATAGGGTGGAGTGGGAGTATTTGTTTGCAGTTTTAAAGAAATTTGGATTTGGTGATAAATTTATTTCTTGGATTCAGTTTCTTTATTCGTCCCCTAAAGCCAGTGTTCATACTAATGATGTTTATTCTGATTAATTTTCTCTGGGTCGTGGATGTCATTGCCCTCTGTCACCTTTACTCTTTGCCATCGCCATCGAGCCTCTGTCTATTATATTGAGATCTTCCTCTGTATTCAAGGAAATGATTTTTTATTATATATAACTGATCCTGCACTCTCCATCCCTGCTGTTTTGGGTATTCTGGAGAACTTCAGCTCGTTTTCAGGTTGTAGATTAAATATGGGGAAAAGTGAGTGTTTTCCCATTAATACGGCTGCAAGTTCTACCTTTTCAGTTTAGTCCATCAGGGTTTAAATACTTAGGGAATCAGCTAATTTTACTCCCCTTATATCAAGGATTACATCTGATTGTCACGGTTCTTAAGGTGAAGGTGTTGTAGGCGAGGCATAAATGCAGAGGTGAAGATGGTGTTTAAAGATGTTTTAATAATAATAATAATAATAATAATAATAATAATAATAATAATGAAATGAAACAAAAGCAAACACAACTTTCAAACATGAACAAACCAAACCGAAAAAAACAATGTCACACATGAATTATAATCCAACAAATGCAAGACAAGAAGCACAACTTAAACTGACTATTTATAAAGAAACTAATAAGCCAACTAGGTTCAGGTGAGCGCTCGCATCACCTGACCGAGGTGCATCTTGGGAACTGATGTTTAAACTTTAACAAAAAACTACAAAAAACAAGAGTGCCCTCTAGGGGTTAACCCTTACACTGATATTCAAAGATGGGGTAATCTTCCCCTTTCATTAATCGGTAAGATTAATGTTGTTAAAATGAATATCTTACCAAAATTTCTATTTTTATTTCAATCGATTCCCTTATTTTTGCCAAAACATTTTTTGTCTCACTGGATAAGATCATTGGTTCTTTCATTTGGGGAGGGAAGCCACCTAGGGTTCGTAAAACTGTACTGCAGAGATGTAGATTTAGTGGAGGACTTGCATTACCTAATTTTATAGCTTATTACTGGGCCATTCACATCCATAAACTTTGCTATTGGCTAAAATCTTCTGTCTCTTCTTTGTGTAAATTGGAGATATCATCCTGTAAGGGATCTTCTATACCGGCTCTGCTCTATTCCTCTTTACCCATAAAACCCTCTCTGTATACTGATAATCAGGTGGTTCTTAACACACTTAGGATCTGGTTTCAGTTCAGACGTCACTTTGAATTTGTAATGGCATCTTCTTCGGGTCCTCTAAATGACATCCATTTGTTTCCCCCATCACTCCTGGACTTGACATTCTCAGTGTGGTGTGACAAGGGTATAAAACAATTTAAATATTTATATGTGGATGGTGTTTTCGATTGTTTTGCCAATTTGTCATCTCGTTATGGTCTCCCAATTACCCATCTGTTTCGATATTTTCAAATTCGAAATTTTGTTGCCAAGTTTTTCCCTAGTTTCCCCTCTTTACCTCCAGAACAGCAGTGGGAGACTATGCTATTACTTATTCCTCATCATAGAGGAACCATTTCAAA
This sequence comes from Clarias macrocephalus, assembly GCA_011419295.1. Taxonomy (NCBI): domain Eukaryota; kingdom Metazoa; phylum Chordata; class Actinopteri; order Siluriformes; family Clariidae; genus Clarias; species Clarias macrocephalus. The sequence continues at coordinate 36,197 of JAAGKR010005905.1, forward strand.
ACTCTATGATGCTATGCTGTCTTTTAGTAATCACTCAAATGTTAAGCTTAAGCGTACATGGGAGGGAGAACTAGGAATTCAAATACAGGAGGAGTCCTGGGAACAGGCTGTGGAGAGAGTACGGTCTTCCAACTCTTGTGCTCGTCTTGGACTTGTTCAATTTAAGGTCATACACAGGGCATATTTTTCTAGTCTAGACTTTCAGAATTGTATCCGGCAGTGGAAAACAAATGTGATAAATGCCATGGCTCTCCATGTCATCTTAGTCACATGTTTTTTCTGTGTCCTAAGCTGGAAGGTGTCTTTGTTTCAGAGTGTGTTTTTTTTATATTTATTATTTTTTATTTAAGAAAATGAAGAACGGTAAATTGTATTTCTGTAAGTGCAAGTACTATATTGTTTTCCTTTTTCAATAAAAATATTTTTGAAAAAAAAAAAACATTTTTTACTTAACACCAATTCCTTATACTGTATATTTCTGTTCACATCATAAAAGGTGTTTCTCAGATTTTTAAACATCTCAGTGTGAGTATTGAGTTGACAAGCAGTATGCAAATCCTTAAATAAACAAAAGCTTACTATGGTCAAAAACTCTGAACAGCTGGTATATCACTAATATTGTGCATGGAAAAAGGGTGAGCTATGGTCTCTAACTATACACCATCAATGGTGTCTTCAATAACAGTACTTCCTAGGTTCTACTTCAGATTTATATGTAAACACATCTGGAAATAGTGGCACAGTGGCATAGTGGTTAGCACTGTGGCCTTGCACCTTGAGGTTGAGGGTTCGATTCCCACCTGTGTGTGTGGAGTTTGCATCTTCTCCCCATTCTTTGTGGGTTTGTTCCCACAGTCCAAAGACATGCAGAGTAGGATAATTGACCATAGTATGTGAATTAGTGTGCGAGTGCACATGTGCGCAATGGATTGGTATCCCACCCAGGGTGTAAATGTATAAAATGAATGAGGGAATATCTGCATGTGCCTATAGCATGTAAACATAGCATAAGCAGTGCTTATCATTCATCCTGCATACATCTGCTTTTATTTTCATTGCATCCCACCTAAGAATACATTTTCTGCTTTGCTTATTATTACGATATTAAGCGACACTTATAGCAACACCTTGAGTTATCTAGGGTGAGGAAATAAAGTTATTGTTTAGCAAATTACGTATCTTCCCTGAGCAGCCTAATTATTAAATTATTATAATTTATAATATTATAATTATAATTATTATAACTCCACTGACTCAGAGATGGAGACAATCTGAGGATTAACAGGTTAATGCAATAAAAAATCTTTTTAATTGGATTACAGGTCAGATCTCCTAGTCCACTGTCTGGTTGCTAGAGGAACCACAAGGATCGATATACCCATATGCTGTATGTATCATGGGTTGTAGCTTGGTCTTATTTGTACTTTATTTATTGGAATTAATTTGTGGCACAAGCAAAACAATTGAATAAAGATTTCACAGGTGTTTGTAATTTATCTAAGAATTATATGACAAGAATTAGGGTCAATGAATCTCACTGCAAATGCATATGCATATAATTCCATACCTAAATTCGTGGATTTTTTTGAGAATGTGTCATGGTAGTCATGTCAAGACGATACATACACTATATATCCACTAGATAGAACATCCACTTCTTAATCAATTGGGTTTAATATGATGTTGGCCCACTCTTAGTAGCTAGAACAGCTTCTGGAAAGGCTTTCCACAAGGTTTAAAAGTGTGTTTATGGGAATCTTTGATCATTCTTCCAAAAGTGCATTTGTGAGGTCAGACACTGACTGCCTGTCTCAGAGTCTGCACTCTCATTTATCCCAAAGATGTTTTATTGGGTTGAGGTCAGGACTCTGTGCAGGCCAGTCAAGATTTTCCACACCAAACTTGCTCATCCATGTCTTTATGGACCTTGCTTTGTACACTGGATATGTCTTCTGACATGGTTATTTAAGAAATGAGAAGCTACTTACTGCATCAGTCAAATAACTTTTTGCAGCTATATTAATCACAATGAATGTAGTAATTATTCAACAAATGACTATTAACTAATTGCTTATCTAATATTTGTTTAATTAGTTATATATGTAGGCTACAGTATATTAATCCAAGGTATATTCATTTTCTTTCAATGTCTTGCCATGAGCAAATTGTAAAATGACCTAACGTCCTTTCATTTGGTTTTAATTAATAGGGAAGAAACATTAAAGATATGAACAGAGGTGGGTAGATTAGACAAAGAAGTAGCTGTACTTCAAAATAATATTACTCAAGTAGAAGTAAAAAGTAGTCATCCAAAATATTACTTAAGTAAGAGTAAAAAAGGTATTTGGGGAAAAGACTACTCAAGTACTGAGTAACTGTTTCATCGTAATGTCCTATTTATTTATTTATTTATTTATTTATTTATACAAATTATGTAAGCAGCCAGACAAAATAATAAACATACATTGTAATAAATTTTAAATTCACACAATATAACAGACACCAGCAAAATCTGGCAAATTAAGACACTAAATGATACAAAATGTACAAAAACCTGACAAAGATATTAAGTGTCACACTGCTCAACTCATAATATGATTTATACAGGAGTTACACAAAGGCCATATCATTGTGACAATCTTCCAATGAAAAGAATCAGTCAATAAGGAAATGAAAAATTGGTTGCTTGCTGTATGGAAGGTCTACAAGAACGGGCCAAAGCCAGGAAAAGTTCTCACCGGCTACACCAGTCTTCTCTTGTGGTGGATGACCAACAAGTTCGTCCAAAGTCTGCAACTCCTGGAATTGCTTAGTATCTAATGGAAAAAAAAATTAAACATCTGAGATTTACCCAAACACCTTTCAGCCACTCCATTCCCAACGATGAGAGGTGGGCTTGAACTTCCTCATGGGCTGGTGCTTACCTGACTGATGATGTGGTGCTGATCTGGAAGCTTCTCCTGCCTTTTCTTTGTTGAGATTCTTCTCCTGAGGTGGCATGCTTCTGAAAAGAACCAAGTTAAAAGTAAAATGTATATAATTACCAAGATAACCTTTCCTCAAACAAAGATATTGGTCTTTATCTATAGAATATAATTAACTGATGTCTCTAAAGTTACATGTTCTGGTAACTATTGTTAAACACTGAACACTCTATAATAAAACTACTGGGGGGTATTCCAAAAAGCTGGGTTAACTTACCATTTGGTAAAACTTAACCTCAGGTATGAGTATGTCGGTTCCAAAACCCCTGAGAAGAGTAAGTTTAATCAACCTCCTACTGGTTACCCAGAGTTAATGCGCGTGCACGGTGCATACATAGAGACATTTTCAATGGATCGCCGATTTCACGAGTCAAAATGGAAAATCTAAGTGAAAAAAAGAGAGCGGCATACTTCACAGAGGCGGAGATGGAGGTTTTAATGCAGCATATGAAGAATTCAAGCCAATAATAATGAAAAAAAAAAGCAATACGGCTGCATCGGCTAAAGAAAGAGAGTAAATAACAGGCAGAGTAAATGCGTGAGAGTATTAAATAGCACATTTGACATCGGCTTCCCTTTTATTATACACTGTAAACCCCAATGCTCAAAGTAATTAAACACATTGAGTACTGTTAACATAAATAATTGCAATTAGGTAAAATTAATAGACTTTTTTGAGTATTCAGAACCTTTTGATATTTTAACAGTAACTGTCACCTTAAAATTCCACCTTCTTAAACTCTATAGAGCTCTGGTGGCTCAGTGGTAAGTGTTTCTCCTGCCGTGCGAAAGACCCGGGTTCTATTCCCGACAACAGCAATTTATTTGATTTGCAACAAGTTCAACAAACTCAAAAATTTATAGTACCATTTACTTAAAATTGGAAACATCATTACTTAAATAACTGATTACCTCAAATTATTTGAGTTTTGCCAACTTAATTGGGTTTACAGTATGTGTAAAAAGTGTTTAAGTGCCAGACATACTGTGCAAACGGCTCTACACACAGTTGCCTTTCCCACATGCTCCGCATCACCCACCCAAAAAATGCCCTGACACAAAAAAACGAAGTGCTATGTACACTGTAATCAGTTACATAATTTTTTTAAGTAATGATGTTTCCAATTTTAAGTAAACAGAACTATAATTTTTTTAGTTTGTTGAACTTGTTGCAAATTAAATAAATTATTGCTGCTGTCACCACATCATACAAGCCGGGCCGGCTTTAAGGTAAAAGTTACTGTTATTTAAGTACTTATGATTACTTAAAATATCAAATTTGTTTGACCTAACTGCAATTATTTAAGTTAACAGTACTCAATGTGTTTAATTACTTTGAGCATTAGGGTTTATAGTGTAAAGAATGTTTTCTGTGTTAAGCGCAGACCTGCGGTTTATGACATTTGCAATATGCGGTTTCAAGAGATGTGTTAAATAAATTAACGATTTCCTTGAAAACCGAAAACACTCTTTCAAATAATCATTAGGGAATTAAAAGACATCAATACGCGGTCTTATAACTCTCTCCCAGCGAAAATAAAAGCCTCCACATCCACAGGATCATCATCAAAAGCGCACGTCATGCTCACTAAACCTCTGAAACAAACTTACCCTGGAACATAACCTGCTACTGAGCAGGTTATCTTCAGAGAGCAAGTTGCTATGGTTACAAACATACCCAGAAAGTTACCTCCGTTTTTGGAACCGAAAGTTGAGGTTATCCACAAACTTACTCTTAAACTTACCTGGGTATGTCACATAACCTGCTTTCTGGAATACCCCCCTGGTTTTCAAAAACTGATCATGCAGTAACATTAGCTTATTATATATATTTTTAAAAAGGTAAAAAGTATATTAATATGTCAAATCACACTGGTTAACTTTGGGCATGCCTATTAATAATAATGTGACCAAGTGACTGATTTTTACCATAAAAAAATAAATAAACAAACAAACAAATAAATAAATAACCTCACAAGTTACTTAGATATCCTAATCCACATACTAAACCACCCACAGGTAGCATTTGAATTCCTTTTGCAATTTAAGAACAAACGTAAGCTGTGTAAATTGTGTTTTTTTATTTATTTATTTTTTTTACCACATACTCTGTGGTTTTAACTTACATTTTGACTCCCTGTCAATAATAATTAATTTTAAATACGGCGCGAAAAAGTAAAACCGAACTTCACCGTCCGCTTCGTTTTCTCAGTCTTCTTCTTAATTTTTTTCTGCGGCAGGCAAAGTAGGTGGTGCGCTACCGCCACCTAAAGGTCTGGATGAATGATGTATAACGTTTTGCTGACTTGACACTGTGGTCTGGCGATGCCCAGCACACTTCTCTAAACACACTGGCCACTTAAATATTTGCAGGCTTGGAGCATGTATAGGAGAAATTGTGGAAAATTATTTCTTTATTAGAATCTATATTTACTGTAGGCTTAATTGGGTTGGCCATTAAAAATTTCATGAACATTTAGTCATAAATGTATAATCAAAAATAGGTTGGCCTTAAAAAAGAATAAGCGTATACAGAAATCATATATAAGCATATTTAGCCGTTCTTTGCATTATGTTTTAATAAATATACTGTATATGAGTCAGGATTGGGCAATATTGAGTGACAATTTTTCCGTAGAATATATTCCTCCATATAAAGAACTCAATTTTATTTCATTTTAATTAAGTATACACACATGACTAAGCAATTTTGTGTGTGAGACACCCTGCTTTGGGAAAACAAAAAATATGTGAGTCGCACATGAGACAAATATAAACTATCTCTGAGATTTAGAGGTAATGAGCCATATTTGAGACACATTTGAGAAGATTGAGAAAATGGCTAAAATCTCATTCAAGTCTCAAAGAGGATGCAGAAAACACCTAAATCTCATTCAAATCTCAAAGATGGATCATTTCTGTCTAGAAGACAAAGAAGAGATTAATATGAGATTTCATCCTGGTGTTTCTTTGCTATGGGCAGTACTGAGTACTGACATTCACAGCCAGGAGCAGAACTCTCCACTAGAACTCATCAGGAGCAAATGAACCATTCAGGTTGGTCTGGCAATGGTTGTATGCAAAACCTCCAATCAATTTCTGTACGCAGAACCTCCAATCAATTTCCATTTCAGAAAGTATATAAGTAGAACCTATAATAATTAACCACCTAAAACCCCGGAGGAGCTCAGCAGTCAATAAATGTACATTACATATAGTCAGGGTTGTTCTTTCTACAGTTATATGTGAAAGCACAGGAGCTGATATTAGATCTGACTGTAATTAAGTTGCGGTAACAGAAGCTGTATTGTATATCAAATTAACTCACTCAATAAGGACTACAAGCAGCTGAGTGAAGTTAGGTCAATTAGAAGCAGGCACACATTTCTCCTCATGGGAGTACGTCTAAAGCCCTGTTTACACTGTAGGTCTCGATGGCCAATTCTTATTTGTTGCCTATATCTGATTTTTCTGACCGTCTGTTTACACATTCTTTCAACTATGACCCATATCCGATTCAAGTGTTTACACTTGCCATACCGTCTGAAACATCGCGCATACTTAAAGGGAGGTTCTTGCACTACACACTAGCGAAATATGCTTGATGCTAGCTCTGCGATATATGCAAAGTTTGTGAAGCGGAGAAGGAAGGCCATGATTGCAGCCTGCGCATATGCTTCATTTATTGTGTCCTCAACCATTCAGAGGAATGTCTGGGTGCGAGACGTGTCAGGATCGCTCTCTGGTGGCTCGCAATACTGCACTGCTACCGCACACTGGCGCATCTGTTTGGGATGAGCAGCGCCTCGGTGTGCCTGATTACGTCATTAAACTGCGAAGAAGTCGCAGTTTTAATGACGTACAGAACGCAATGCCTCAGAAAATCCGATCTGTCTGTTTACACGACAATCACATTATCACATATCTGATTTATATCTGATTTATTTCCACATATGAAGGAGGCCTGAAACCAATCTCGAAATATCGGAATGCATGCGTTTTTTTCCTGTTTACACAGACATAGAAAATATCCGATATGTGTAACATAGGAGCAAAAAATCGGAATTGGGTCACATTTAACTGACAGTGTAAACGTTGCTTAATTACTGCTAAGACAATGGGGGAATGATGATTAGGAATGAAGAGAAATAAGGGAAAAGAGAAGAAAGTTTACAAGTAGAGCCATCAGAGTCATCAGAAGCAGAATCCTCAGAAACAGAGCTCTCTTCCTTTTATATCTATTGTTCAGATGATGGATATCCGGAAAGATTGATGATGTTGAACCTTGTTGTCTAGCATTGTCCCACCTAAGAGTCTTTAGAGGAGTTGATGACTTATTATCTCTACATGTGTGCTGGGGGTGGACAGGCTGGATCTCAGGAGAAGAAGGGGGCCCAGGCTTTATACAGTGTGATGAAGATGGACTGGGGAGAAGAGGAGCAGATGGAGAAAAAAAGGGCTACACCAGGACATCTCTTAGCGCTCACTCAGTGTGAACCAAAAGGGAAAATGACCAGGGAAGGTACTGGACAGAGCTGTATAATAATAATAATAATAATAATAATAATAATAATAATAATAATAATAATAATAAAATCAAATCTGACTTACCTCTCACTCATGTGTGTAAGGGCAGGGCTGTGTATAAAAGCAAGGGAAGTCTGGCAGGTATAATTACAGTGAGGACGGTAAATAGAGTGTATGTGGTGTGTGTGGCAGTTTTGTGTGCAGGTAGTGGATCTGCCTGATTAGAGTTGAGTTGGCAGGTGGCCTAGTCTGGTGTGGGGGAGGGACTCGCTTTACAGGCATTGTGTCTCAGGATTGCATTGTGAATACAAAGGGATTACTACATATGGTGTGTGTGTGCGTGTTTATCTTGCAGACAGGAGGGTATGGGGAATTTAAAGTGATGATAGATGTTAAGAAGAAGGGCCAGAAAGAAAAAAAAAAAAACAGAATCAGTTTTATGTAGCTTTTACATCTTGTGTAACTTATCACTGTGATGCTAAAAGGAAAATGTAGTTACTCCAAACAAATAATTTTACTACTTGTTAAATTTGTAAATACAGCTGAAGTAAAATAAACATTCATGTTACAAATTATTTAGAAATTAATTTAATAATTGCTTGCAAAAAATTATGAAAACATATTTTATATTTTGCTAAAGACTGATATAGTAGTCAATGGAAGTCTTACAATATGAGACATTTAATTAATGTTTAAATAAATAATGATTTATAATGGGTTTTTTAATAATGGGAGCAAATAAACAACACTACAAACCTTCCTCAGAGACCTTAAAGAACCAACAGCCAACAAAGCACTTGCCCTGAACCATGTGCCACCATTAAACTTGCACAAAGAAGGGATTGACAAATCACCAATTTAATCCTTCTGTTTGACTTTAATGAATTTATGTTATCGATTGGACAAAGGAAGGGGGGGGGGGCGTACAAATGAAAAGCCTTGATTGGTGTGAGATGAGTTTTGTGAGATGGCTATTCATCTTTGTTGCCATCCTCCTGTGTTTCCTTTATGTGCCGTTTACAAGATTGCAGGCTGAATAAAGCACTGCTTGTTCTACAAAACCGGTGAGAAGAGGTTTTTAAGCACACTGGCCATTGCTGTCACTGGCAAAGTGTCTGCGGCCTCAGAGTTCAAGATTGTGAACATTTGTGACTTCTGAATAACCTTCTGAGGACCGGGAACTAACCCCTGCATGACCTGCACTCTCCAAAGAGCGATCTGAAGGTACTTAGGAGGGGTCTCAGGACCACACATTCAGGGACTGGAGAAATCAACAGTAGTAATGACAAACAAAAACCTCTGGAAGAATAAGCAGGAATTCATATAACATTACATAACTTAGCATAATATTTTGTGAAAAGAATTAATATGTAATGTTTGTGGTTACATAAAAAAAAAAACTACTGAGCATAAGGATGGCAACTAATTTCTGTACTTCTTTAATCGAAGAAGCAGATAGGAAACAGGTGGAGACTCTCTACCGCACATTGTAAAATACACTGTAAACTATCAGATTGCAGGAATGGGGACTAGGACCTGGAACTATGTACATGAAATAACTATGAACCACTAACACATGGGCAATACACAGATTCAAGACAGAAAGACATACTGATAACCCAGTGATACTGCCATTAAGCAATACTGGTTAAATAACATTTTGATTAACAAACTTTGACAGTAGTTAGGTAGGTGCCTGACGTTTAACCTGACAATAAGTCAGTGATGATAAGAGAAATCAAAATGTTGAGTAAAAGTGATGTTATGAACAGTTATGTGCCAGATTTTATCACAACATTACACAAGACTGTCTGGACAGAATTTAATGAAACTTTTGCAGTATTTAGATATCTGCCTGAAGTTTAAATCGGGTCATAAATGAAATCAAAATGTTGAGTAAAAGCGATATTATGAACTGTTCTGTGGTGAATTTCAAGTCAAGGTACGTAGGCTTTTATTGTCATTTTAACCATATACAGTTCAGTACACAGTGAAACAAAATGGCGTTCCTCCAGGATCAAGTTCCTACATACATGTAACATAAATTAACAAAAACTAACTAGCTAACTAGGACATCTAATTAGCTGACTATTTAAGAAAAAAAAAAACTATTCTAAAGTACTATACAAAAGACGTTACTATACAAAAGATAAACACAAGACAACAAAGTGTACATGCAAAAGTGCAAGCAGGAGCAGCAACACAACACTTTTATTTAATAATCTATAAAATAAGCTACTGTACTTACTCAATGTAAACAAACACTTGCACCAATAGATAAAAATAAACTGAATATTGTTACTCAGATTACTTATATATTAATATTTTTTACAGCTGAAATAACACTGTTAAAGAAATATAAGTGAATTTTAATGTGCTGCTTTCATTTTAGGACAAAACTTAATCTTTATCAAATCTACTTTTCCGATTTCTCATCTGTGATTCACTCTTACAGGGAGTGTATTTGGCTGACCACTAAGGAACAACACTATATATGTAAGATACATAAGATACCAGACTTTACAAACTGTTACTTCTTTGAAATAATAATATAATTAAGTACATTAAAACTGATCATCTAATTTTTTAGCTTTAACCTTTTAATTATTTCTACAAACTCTTTTCCCATTAACAACAGGGACTTATGCTAATGTAATATATTTAATAAGGTTGATATATCTGTTGTTCGTAAAACAATACGTTTATGGTATTGGTTTATAACAGTTATACATTACAGTACAATTGTTCTGGATATTACAGAACAATTCGTCATTAATATTTCATGTGCAAAGTTTTGTATCTTAGAATTCCAAAGAGACAAAATTACCTTTATGTTAGGATTTGCCTGCAAACAACTGTACAGTGTGACACAGGTGTGTGAGGTAATAAAGATATCACAATACCAGAATGTTGACTTTCATACCAGTTTTTGTCTCATGATGTTTTATATTATGCAATGTAATAAATTGTTTATTGCAATTTTTAAAAAGTTAAAATTTTAAAAAGTTTATTAACTTTTTAAACTGTTATAAATAAATAATCAGGACACTATCCCTCGTCAATGTGTTTGGCTGATATTATCGTTCCTCACGCCTCCCCCTATTCGGACCAAATGTAGGCGTTACTCTGGACTGTATGGTGCTGTCGTTGATTAAAGCCCCAGCGTCTCCCCTAGTGTGGGCCCCAGTCAGGCTGCGCGCGCTCGGTGCCTCAGGCAGGGTCTCTCAGTGCCTCACGGTCCCGCAGCGGGATGGCCGGAGGTGCGGCGGTGTGAACCGGAGACACTCCACAGCCAGCTGGAGGAGGAGAAAGAAAAGATCAGCTGGAATCAGCGGAGATGGAGAGCAGTGACGCGTTCCCACAACTCAGTGAGTCTCACTCTGTCTCTGCAGGAGTTCCGCGCTCATGTTTACTTTTAGCGTGCGTTGTGTGTGTGTGTGTGTGTGTG